>JAQGBY010007403.1:0-11800 GCA_034698785.1 Mycogona germanica | reverse complement strand
AAAAAAAAAAAAAAAATGGCTTAATATTATACCATTTCACTGTACCAGTATCACTTTTTGGCTCAATTTCAAACGTTGTGTCACACACAGTAATCTCTGACCTGTGTGAGATCCTTCTTTTCCTGTGTAGGCTTCGTTCTTCGGATCGCCGAAAAATTCCCAGCGTTTCCTGCTTTCCATTTTCGTGTGCCACACCAATGAGGGGAACGCTCTGTGTCGTGACGACGGTGACGCGCGCGCCCTCTGTCGCGCAGAGATCGGCCTTCGCGATTGGTGGCATCTCATGTGACTCCAGCATCATCTCCGCCCTCTAGGCTCCCCCCCCCCTCCCCCACACACTCCCTGTCGTTCTCTATGCTCTCTGCTCTCTCTCTCTCTCGCTTCCTTATTAGAACGCGCCGGGGCTTTAATCGACGGCGTCCCAGTGTATTGAAAGCGGTCGGCTTATCGCTCATTTTATCGGTAAGCTGGTAAATGATTTTCAACTTGTTTGCTTAATGGCGGGAGAGTGCAGTTGGCGTCGTCGTCAAAAGGGGGCGTTGCAGATTGCCCTTGGCAGGGAGGACCGAGAACTGGGTGGTAGGAAAGGGGGGCGACAACAATGGAAGAGCCGGGAACTTGGTTCGTGGAGTCCTGAGGCCCCATCGCACATTCCGGTGTAAACCGGTGAGCGTGTAACAATTCCTGGCGCATCTCCGGTGGCGTTCCAGAGAATCGGTTGGTTCCGTCCATGACCTAAGAACTGTCGATCTCGAAGGAACTATCGATATTTTTTATCCTAGGTGGGTGGAAAGTCGGATCATAGGAGGCCCTTAGTAAAAAGAATGATTTTGCGTCGCTTGGCGTTGAGATGACCATCAGAGGCGACCTTTGGAAACGTTTATAGCTTGCAGAACTACTGACCTCCCAAGTGGCGCGACTGATAACTATCGATTTCAACGTGTACCCAAGGACACTTCAGTGATGCCAAAGGGGGAGGGGGTTCAGTCGCCTATCTTATGTGTGGAATTCTTCGGGCCTTTCAGATCGTCGTATTCAAAAATGAAAGAGGGAATTATTCTCCGGGATAATTTTCTGAGTCGATAAAATTGTGTAGTCTCGTGTGGTCTCAGGAGGTGGTGGTGCACCGACTACAAAGAATGGAATCAGAATGGCTGACACCACCAGTTAGGAGTATAAAATAAGAGTGGGTGGTGGTTGGTGGAAGGGGGTAGAGAGAATGGTGGGGTTGGGGGTGGGGGGAAGATACAGAGGATGCACAAACAAGACAATGGATCCTGTGCACACAGGAGGGGGTTTATCGCTAGGATTTTATTAACCCAACTCAAATAGACTAAACTAAATTATGCTGCCCTTTGTGCTACCACTGTACTATTATTATTATGATTCCACATTGGGGGTTGAGGGGTGGACGCTTAGAGGAGGCGATGTTTGTCACTGACTGGGGGGGAGATAGATGGTCGCCTTAAATTGAGTTTCGAATTTTTAACTTTTCTCTCCATTCACCATTTTTATGAAACGAAACTTCACTGTTAGGCAAAATCGCCTCACCAAAATCGTATACAGATCAATACAGATTTGACCGCGAATTGGATGTACCAGGGGGAGGGGCTTTCAGGCGGAGCTTCTGGTATTTTCCCTGCCAAATAAAAAATAGAAACGAGACAAAATTAATTCACATATCGGACGTAGTTGTTTCGACAATCATTCCGGTTGCAGAACGGACTTACATCTGACAAATATTTTTAATCATTTAAATTAATCATCAAATGAATGAAACTTGAGATTGTCTCCCTGTTGGCAATTGCTTAGTATTTGGAATTGCATTTTGTGAAGTGGATCGAATTTGAGTTCGCCATAAAGCTGTAAAATTGGTGCCGTGTCGGTCGTCCATGGGGCGGCGCAGTTCGTCTAGTCGTCCCGGTCACATTGGACAGATAATTTTTTTTCTGGATTGAAAATCCTCAAATAACGAGTGTAAAATTGTGAGATGATTTTATCGTTTGGGGGGGTACCACGCGTCTACGACTTGTCTCTGGTCCTACGACCAAGGGAGACTACGATCTTGGGGGGGGGGGGGGTGTGGTGAGGATAAAGGGGCACACCAAGGGGGAGGGAAGGGGGTAGCTGCTCGTTTCGAATAGATGGAGAATAATGACAAGCTAATGTTGGTGCGCGTGGGGGATTACTGGCAAAAGATTAGAGTCATTTTTGAGAGGAGAACCCTGGGTGCGCTATGCTTAATACACTCGGTGTGTGTATGAGAGAGAGAGAGAGAGAGAGAGAGAGAGAGAGAGAGAGAGAGAGAGAGAGAGAGAGAGAGAGAGAGAGAAGAGAAGGGGTGGGTTGGGATTAAGCCTAACAGACACGACTGAGTATCTGGTAAAGGCTTAACTGTTTAAATTCTGCGGGAGGTTGGTCTGATGGTAGATTACGAAGAAGCAAAAAAAAGCTCCTACGGATGATTTTACGTTTTGCATCATTTAAAATGTTTTCTCTCTTCTGACGTTTCCAAATCGTGTGCGGCTTGTCCTATTTCCTACTTTTTTTATTTTATCAATATATTTTCTGTTCATGACAAAGAAATGTCACCCTGTATTCGAACTAGATTTTAAATCATAGAATATTATTCTACGTGAATAAATCTCGTCAATTCTAATTTTTCAGTCTAGGGGAGCAGGTTGTAAGAAATTGAATGTTTCGCTCATAAACATCGAATTTCTTTCGGCTAAGTTCCAGCAGTGATTAGAAACTCGTTACTCGTTAATACAATTTTATTAATAAGCAGGATTCGTAGTAACTCGGCTTCCAGCGAAAATTGTGGATGTATCGAGATAAAAGATGACATCTCCTCTGCGCCGCGCACACTTTGAACACGACGCCAAATTTGAAGATGATTCCTGGAAATTGCACCGAATTCCGTGTCTCGTCAATTTTAATAGCGTTTGATGTTGTCAGCTTTCTCGATTTGCGGGGAAGATTGGCGCGACAACGTTTATTGTCGAATTTTTCGGTGGAGGGGGAGTGAGGGAGAGGAGCGATGGACCAATTTGCAGTAGATGAACGCGATTCGCGGTATAAGCACAGAGTATTCAAGTATAGACTTCTGATGGGGAGAAAGAACGAAGAAATAAAAAAATAGGTAGTCCTGGGAATTCGTCGGCAATTTTAGCTTCCTGCGTCTTCGGCGTGTGTATGTGTGTGGGTTGCCTTTAAGCCGATCTGGCGAAACACCTCGGAGGCGAACATTACCGAGTCGCGCGTATCCCAAAGATTATTTGCATAAAAATGATGTTCGTAATTGGTTTGGAAATGTCGACGGGGGTGGGAGGGTGATGGGCGTCACGCGAGTCGGGGGCAAGGAGCTCTGCGGGGGGCGGGCGGAAGAGATGCGATTAGCGATTGCCATTGCCGTTTATCCAATTCCCAAAAATGTTCCCTGCTTCGGAGTGTCCGTTACGAAGCAGAAGCAAGACGAACGTTCAACGATATTTGACTGAATTGCAATTTGAGAAAAGATGAGCGGGATTGGCAACGGTGTTGGCGCCGCCTAGCGGTACAGCGAATCACCCATATACAGTTGGTTGCCAGAGTTGCCCGGGTTGGATTGAAATTCGTGGAAGTAAAAAAAAATATATATTCAGTCGTCCGCGTCCCGGTTTGTGCGGAGATGCGCTGAGGGGGGGTCGTCGGTGCGTACTTTCAGAGTGGTTTTGTGCTTGTCTTCTCATCGCCTCTACCAGGCCACGCCACCACCACCACCCACCCGGTTTCGGCGTGCGTGCAAATGCAGATGCGATGGTGGCGCTCCCTGGGGAGCAGCGGGGGCGCTCGCGCATCTCCCTCCCATCTCCCTCCCATCTCTCTCTCTTCTCTCCGACGCTCTTTCTGTGTCTCCGGCTGCAGTGAGGATCGTTATCTGTTCGCCCGTGAGCCAGCGTCCTCTCCCTCGTACCACCAGTACCAGTACCGCTATCTTGTATGAGGTCCAGGGCAGGACAACCTGTGGCCCGCCAAATCCACCTACTCGCGAACCCCCCTCCATCTCTGTGACGATGAATGGAACCGATCCACATCTCTTGGATTTTCGTGAAAGATTTTACGAACAACATCGCAGCACTGTACGCAAAACAAATTCTAAGTTGTAGATTCTTTAATCACCTCGGCCTATAAAAGAAGCAGCGACGTAATGTATCTAAATCGCGGCAACACTTACACGGATTCTGAGAGGGTTCGTCAAAATAAGATGTTTGGGTCTCTTTCTTTCGAATTGTTGGACCTACTTTCCCGATGCGAAAATGGCACCGGTGTATTTCGGGGTTCTCAGTCCCTGCTCATCGAAGCACTGTGATGGGGCAATGCTATGGAAACGCTGTGGTCGGCGCTACTATTGGGGTACGTTTCTTGTGAGTGACTGAATGGCTCGCCTCACGGTGGGTCCAACCGGATGGTCCGCTCGGTGGATACGTAAATATCTGCATGCTTCTAGCCCGGAGGAGAGGCCATCTCCATGGAATTTGCGTCCGGTTTGGCAAGGCTCGGTCAACCCACCTTTGACCCAAATTTCGGGAAAATGTTGCTTTGCCGCAACAAAATGGAAATTTTGTTTGGTCAGGGCTGGTCGAACAGTGCTTTTGTTGTGATGTATCTTAAACTGAAAACAAAATCATAGCTATTAAAGCGTTATCTTCTTTTTAGATGCCTTTCTTCACTTTAATCCGAAAGCTATTTTCGATGTATAAGATGAATTTCGTATTTAAAATTTTACCATTCTTTGAGAGGGTTCGCACAATGTTATCGAACAAGTAAGATTGGACCGGCCTTTTGGTCTGGAGTCGTCTTTCGGTTTGTATGCTATCGAAGAAGACGGTAAAAATTTATTTAGTGGCGAGGCAAGAGTTTGATTCAACCATGCAGAACTGAACTATACCTGAACCAACCGACCATTTGGCGTGTGGAGGGTTAAAAGCGGAAACGTCTTGTGACTATATTCGCCACCGGAGGGGATAAGATACGTGGACAGCCCTTCGTCCTAGTGGGGGGGGGAAGGAGGCTGAAGACTGCCGTATAGAGAATTGTCTCTCCTTCAAAGCTTGTTTTGCGATCTCTCTGTCGAAATGGGCACCACGATTCTGTGAAACCTCATGAGCACTCTAGTTTTCAGATATATTGAGGTCTGGTGGCGGCGCCTATGGCTACATGAAAATAAGGTGGTCGACGAACAAAACTCTGGGTGCTCCAGCACACATCAACCTGGAATGGTTGCAAAATTGTTCACTAGATGTCACATCGAAAATTAGGCCACGACCCTTATGCGCCAGCTGGAGATATGGAGGACCGGTGATAAAGTGGACCAAAATATGTCAAAGATGAATAAAAGAAATCTCGTTTAAGATGCATAGGCAGTTGGTGGTCTCAGGAAAGAATCCTGTGACTGAGACACAACGACCGTCTCCTTTTCGCCAATGACGTCACACATATATATATATATATATATATATATCCGGGCATCTTTGCACTTGGATGGCGTGTTTCGGCACGGTCGCACCCCGCGGCCATGATGACCCGATATCTTGTGACGTGTGCGTGGCGCATGCGTACTATTTCCCAGTCCGCGTCAGGTGATGCGAGGGGGTTGATGGGTCTCCCATATATGCGTAGAAAGTTTTGAGTTTGTCCGGGGGGAGCTGACGTCGAAAAGTGATATGATAAAGAAAGTGTCTTCTCTGTCTTTCCCACTTTTTCTTCAGACACCTTTTACCTAACATGCTTTCACATCTTCCTGTATTTGTAGTAAGTTTTTTTCTTTGCTTTAAATTTTTGAGAACAAGTACATGCACGTCGGGATATAAACTGGAATGTTAAGAAATACCTTTCTACTGTGCATCGGTGTCTTATGCCGATTGTGTGAATTGAGAACATTATAACATAAACATTTTAAATAGTTGTTTTTGTTTTATTGATAGTATTAATTTGAAAATGGATCATCGACACTTACACTGTTATGACACCCATTTTTGTCAACGATTTCATTTGTTAAGACGACCAATAATTCGTCAAATGTTAGTAAGTAGCAGTAAGTTTCATTGTTTGATTGAGTTTAACTTTTGCCCCTAGCTAAGCAGCACTCCCGCATTGCACACTGTTGATGGTGATTGCCACTTTCGGGGGCAGTAACAAGTTATGGGGTGTGAATCCGAAACAGGCAAGTGAAAATGCTGCAAGACGGCGCTGCGATCGCCATTAACATCCACTGTAACGAGCCTGATAGTTTAAGGTCGGACTCACGATGTAATCTGTTGTAGCCGATCCTGAGTGAACCCTCGCTGCCTGAGACGGGGGCCTAACGGTGAATGTCTTCCTGATAGATTAACCCCTTCGGAATAGTCGACAACAAGTTACAAGGTGCCAGTGGGGAAATGAAGGGAGTGGGGGGTTGATTAGAGGTGGAGGGGGATTGACAGACAAGGCGAGTGGATCGACAATCTCGAGCAAAGCCTGCTCCCGGTAATTGATTGATTGTCTGAACTCTTAATAAGGGAAACGGGGTGAAGCAGGCTGTGGACTGCGTGGGCGCGCTTTGCCCATTGGTCGTCTTGTTATGCGGTTGCGGTTTTCGCATTGGCCCACTCCTGCGAGACGACGTCCAGGTGGCGCTGTTGGCTAGCCGCACTCCTTCAACGCTCTTCTCAATTCCGGTTCTGGCGACTGCGCGACCAGTCGTGTGGGCAATCCATGTGACGCTTTCTGAGAGGCCAAGAATCTGTATTAGAAGAATAAAAAATAGATCTTTATGTTATAAGTTATCTCAAAGCAGTGTCTTTATTTCGAGATCTGGCGTAAAGACGAATAGAAGAAATTTAAAATAGTTTAAAATAAATCCGAGAATTCATTTTTCTTACCTTGAGTTTTCTTTACTTAATAAGACTGCTTCAGTGAGGTACGTTCAATGCTGTAGTTCACTTCGAAGCCAAGACACCAATGTGGTTTTCACACACGGAGTGTCAACAACGGATATGGATATTTTTTTTCCTCTTCTCCGCTGTCGTTCGCCATCTCCTCTTATCATTTCATCATCATCTGTTAGGATCGCTCCTCTGTTGCTTTGCGCGCCAGCCTCTCGTCTCCAAGGACCACCCCCATTCCTCGTCCCCCCCAATGATCCCCGCCCTTCAACCACTCTTCTGCCTAACCACACATAGACGCTCTACTAGTATACAGGGTGCGTGGCGAAAGCTTCTTGGATGTCAGATATTATGGCGCAACATTTTTTATTCTGATGCCGATCTACCTGCCTGATTGGCGACTGTTCTTTTTTCTCTCACCAGTATCCCAGGGATTATTAAATGAGAGTCGGGATAGAACCCAGGACTGTCGAGTGCGCCATAAGTAAACCTAATTTATTAAGTCTCATGTGACGTTTGCATTTGACTAGTTCGTTGCAGTTGATTTAGATCAATGATCCCAGTAAAAGTTGGGCTGTTATTCTTTAGGCGTTCTCCAAATTTGTGCAACTAATAATTCTTTTAATCTTCGGTTATTAAGAGATCCAAATGGTTATTTGGGATTTGGTGGACCCAAGCGTCACTAGCGTCGACAATTGTAACCTGTCGTCGCTTACCTTGTAACTAAATCTACGACACCCGATGATAAAACGGAGAGCTCGCAACTGCATTTGGTGACGCTGGGTTCTATGGGAAGCGCATTTTTCGCTCCGTAATTTTGTGTGTGTTCGGGGTTCTTGTGCTTTACATCTTCAAACAACGTCTCAAGTTTAACGAACGTGGATGTTTCGCGGGGATGAAGGAGGAGGTGGTGGTGGAGCTGGTTTGGGGATTTTTCGGCTTCCGTCGCACCGCCGCCGCCGGATAATTTTGATGAATTTTATTAATAACTGCATCTGCTTTTATTAGCGAGAGATCGCTCCGTCGCCGATGCGTGCACGCGTATAATATACTGTGTATGCAGCTCTGCCCTTCCTAAGACCCATGAACGTCATCTTTAGATTAGAAATGCGTTCACACCTAGACATTACGAATTCAATTTCGGAGTTTCGATGTTGAAAGACTAATCAGGAACAATTTTACATATCTTTGAAAATAGAGATTGCTATTGTTTTTCTTGTCTGTCGATGTGACAGATATTAAATGTCCGTACTGGTTTTATTTGCTTACCACGTCTCACTGCGGCTCGAAGGAAAGCGCGTTCGAGACCGTCCACTAGACATTTACGTGTTGATGCAACATAGGGAAGGGCAATTGTGGCGGAGACGCTGACGCAATTTTTAAAAAGCCGTCAAATAATTTTTACGGTAAATTAGTTTCGTTTGAGTGATAATGAATGGGTCAATTTTCGCTCAGACCCATGTAGGTTTTCAAAAACCCACATTGAATTTTTTTTAATTGATACTACAAAACGTAAACAGATACAAAAAATCTCCCAACGCACCAGTTTTGGGCTTGCCGGTTGAAGGGCATCTCAAATGTGAAAAGAAATTGCGAGCGGAAGTAGGATGATCACAAATTTGCTACTGACACCTTATCTATCCACATTTAAAGCACATTGCGGCTGAGTCGGCGCCGCAACTTCCTTAACTAGGAGAGTTCGTCCCCGGGATCCCCGGTCTCACAAAGATATACTGTACACTGAATCCCGTATGTGAGCCGCGACTGAGGTGAATAAAACTGCCGTGGATTTTTGGAGGGCTGACTGGGGAGATGGTGGCGTTTGTTCGGGGGGAGGGAATGGGGGTGTCGGTTTGGAGGGAAGGTAAACTTAGTTGGCACCTCCGATCATCGCTTCGGCCCGTGATGAGCTGTTAATTTTTGGAAGAGATGCCGCTGGGGGAGCACCCGGGACTGATGGGATAGAAACGCGGGGATTTTTCGGGACTGCTGCTACTGCTGATGGTGGTGGTGGTGGTGGTGGTGGTGCTGGTGGTGGCGGTTGGCGAGAAGATGGGGGGCGGCTCTGTTTCCAACGCACGACGCTTATAGATTAGGTTGGGGATTACGCCGCAGAGCCGGGGTCTAACTACGGCATTGGGCGCTGGGGAATTAGCAGCAAGGCGTTCGTGTGTGTGTGGAGCGGCGACGGCCGGCGAAGATGCCGGCGTTTTCCAACGCGCCCCCTCATCGCCAACCACCCGTCCCCCTCCACACGGTACACGAGATGGTCCCTGTGGGGCCCTTTCGCCAAGTCTGCGCCGCTCTGGAGGAGACCTTTTTGGTGATGTTTTCCGCCGCGGCCAAATAGAGACGTAGGTCCCCCTTGCGGTCGCTTGTGGTGCTACTTCTGAGACCACGTCCGGGTTGCGCAACTGAGCAGGTGCTTATTTCCGGCATGATGACATATTTTTAACGTTTCTTCTAAAATAAATCGGACACTTAATCCCTGCTGCAATATGACATCTGCTCAAGACAGTTACACGTCTTTCTGGTGATCGGAAAACTAGCGAAGGTATTGTACTATTTCGGTGTTTTACCGGTTCTCCTAACAATGAATTGGGCTCAAATGTCAAAATTGTTGCCTATTGATAAAACACAGCGCTTATAGGGGCTCGTTTTCGACATTCGCAGGGAGCGCCCTAGCACACATGTCCAATCTGGAAATTCTTTTAACAAACATTTTGATCAAGCTCGAGCGCTGCGAGCCCCCGTTGGTCTAGATTGGTACCACGGTGACACAATTCCTGAGTTTTGCAGGTGGAAGTCGGTCACGGGTCTGCGGAGGACGGACTGACTATATGTGGAGCCGTGGTGTTAAGAGCCCCTTGTGGTAGCTCTGGTGTCCGTCGGAACGGGTCCCTGGAGCACCGTCCGGCGCCGAATCCGGCGTTTAGCGGGGACGGCAAATGACGTGATAGGGCGACTAAACTATGAAGTGCTCGTCGGTAGATCGCTCTCTGTCCGCGTGTGAATTCCACGCATTCCGTCTAGTTACCGGTTGGGGGACTTCGTACTTGGGGACAGGCTCGGTTGACCGTTACAGAAATTCTCGAGGAAAAAATATCCTCGCAACAATTACTGGAACATCTCAAGACGGCAGTCTTAGCAAAATAGCGTTCAAGTGGAAATTCTTTGTCCGACAGGTGACCGGCTTTAATCTCCTGGTTAGCATGATACTGCCTCCTACTACACATTCAAGCACAACGTGTGCGTTTGCATTTTCAGATCTAATCGCAAACGTGAAATCAGAGAAAATGAGAGAATTTTTTTGGTTAGTTTCCGCTTTTGGAAAAACTTTCCCAGTGAAACGCCTATGGATTTTTGTTAGACGTTCGAGTTTCACGATTTTAAAAATTATTTTCGGTATTCGATTGAATTTGACAATTTGTCGTTTTGCGTGTTTTAGCTAAAGGTATCGACCTCGAATCGATATGGACGATGCGCTTATCGCTAGGTGGTGCGACGTCGTTATCTGACTGGGGTCGACAGATTGCAATTGCCACCGCTGGATGCGCTTTGTCCGTCGAATCACAATTCATCGTTTGAAACAGTTAATTGGGGCATGGGACTCCAATCAATAAATTTCTCTTACCTGATTATCCGGAAGGCCGCTAGAGTGCGCACTCCACGTTCAGCAGCCATAGGTGGCGCTGTGGTCGTTCGTCTGTTCACCGTGCTGGCTAGGTCAGCTGCGTATATAACGACAACGATTGCTGTAAAGAGGGAGAAGGGTGTTCGGATTGGGGGATACTGTACAGAGGACGACTGGCGACTGGGAAAAGTGTGTGTCTCGTTTTGTGAGGGCGAGGGGCAAAAATACGCGTCGAGATTGACAATGAACAACAAATGACGAGAGTTATTTTCGTTTATTGTCGGCGTGAGGTGTCGGGCGAACGGCAGTATATAGCCGGGGCGGCGGCCTGTCCAACTGTCCAATGCCTGGCGCAACCCTAATGGCGCACTTAAGCCGACGCCCGGCAAACAATAGATTTGGGAAAGGAGTCTTAGAGTGCGCACTGCCAGCAATATGCTACTGAGACCTCAGTATCCGCATTCTATATTTTTATCACAAAAAAATAACAAAATAACGAATGGTGTATTCTTTTTTGTGCTCTGTTACGAAGATTCGCGTTTAATTTGATGTCTTGATCAGTGAAATAAAAAGTGATTCGATACAATTTAAAAAATAATATGACTGCATTCTAATCGATTGTTTATTTCTTTCTCGTTCTAGGTAAGAAAAACGTTCCTATTCGGATTGAAGTGTGTCACAGCCCAGTAAGGTAAAGTGGGCACCTAATCGTTGCTTGACCGAGAGAGTGACCAGCCCCCTCGCTGTCCAAATCAAAACGATGTATGTTTGATTGTGACTATGGTGTGGGTGGTATGAATGTGACTTGATAGATGGGGTGGCGTACTTATCCCCCTCCCATTTCTCCCCCCTCTGACCGTAAGAAAGAAGGCCCGTAATATCTTTAACGAGGTTAGCGTTTGCTCTCGATGGAATCGACACGTGACTGGACTGCCAAAGAGATTCTTCGCCGGGCATCACCCTACCCCCTTCGCGCCGTCCCCTCTTTTTCATCCCGCTTCCATCCTCATCTTTGACCATCGTCATCACGTTGCATGTAAACGGAAGAGTCCAGACATCGGCGATTGCGGATCGAGGGGGATAGATTCGGGGGGGAAATCTTCATCGGTGTTTCACTGACCGAGACACAAATCTCGGAAATGCCCTTGCGGTGAAGACATCGTTTTGTTTGCTTATTCTTCGGTCGGAGGGCGCTTCGTAAATTCGCATGCTAGCCAACAACATTGTATTCTCTAAGAGAGATTTTTTATTTCGAAAAAAA
>JAQGBY010007402.1:0-11800 GCA_034698785.1 Mycogona germanica | reverse complement strand
CAATTGTATTTGAGTGAAACAGCTGAATCATGATTGTGCCTTTTTCGTGGGCGCAGTGATTCTCAAATACTGAAATTTGGGACTCGGAGGCGAGCATAAATCGAAGTTGATTCCTCAACTTGCTATTTCAGCTATATATGCTCATGACGAAAATTCACTTTTCCCTCAAAACCATCGATTGAGTGGAATTGTGCGCAAGCGCAGATCACGTAATTTGATGTTGAGAATCAAATTTGAAAGACCAAAATGAGGCCCCAGGTCAGAAAGGCCTCATGTCTTACAAGGTTGGAGCGCTGTCCTGTCTATCAGTTCAGTTGCGGAAAATTGTTTTTCGAAAGAATTTTTTCAAAGACTAATGTTTTTTGTGTTTTAATGTATTTTCATTTCCTATTCGCAGTGACGCGAGTCCGCTCACAGGGATTCATCCAAGTCTCGTTCAACGTCATCACCAAAGACATGCGCAAATCCGGCTACTGCAACGTCTCCGCTTCCTCTGGCAGCAAAACTGACACCTTCACCTTTGATCCTCTTTAATTTGCTTTTACCAAAGTTGTATCTAATGTTGATTTTACATTCTAAATAAACACCCTTTTGTACTTTTAAAATAATATTTCTTTTTTTGTGCTGCCAACTTGCCAGGTCTTCATATTTTCATGCAAATGAGCTACTTGAAGTGTGATGTTATAAGGAACACCAATAATATTTATACGATATCAGTTTAGACCATCGTCCATTTCAATAAAAAAGTTGATAACCTATTCACACTCGAGTGTGTTACGGTGTGCAACGTGCTTGCCTTCTACGTCCGTATCGCGGGTTCGATCCCGACAGACACATTCGGAATTTTTCTGACTGGAGAAATTCATATCGTGGCCCGTGCGTTGTTTTTGCAATGGTCATTTCATCTTAAACTTGTCCAGCACTTCCACAGTTTACCGCTAGGTGTTTCAGAGAAGCGTCTTTCGTTTGGGGAATTTTGACTGGCCAAGAAATGTGGAGTCAGTGTACAATGATAGACAAAGGAAATAAAGAATAACTGGAACGGTGGAGTTCGGTGTATCATTTGTGATATAAATTTGCCACAATAATACGAGAACGCGAACAATGTAATAAGAAATTTATATGAACTTCATTCCATGACATTCTTCGGAAAATATCGGAGAAACTATGGCTGCAATGAAACAAGTGTCCATTTTCGGATGGTCATTTTGTGCTAGGGATGTGTGTTCTACGCACTGGGATTTATTATTTTTTCATTGGATTGAGCCAGCTGAGCCATCGGAGCAGCTGAGGGACTTTGCCCAACGTTATCAGTCAGATATTCGGAAATTCGTAATCGATGTTGGATTCTGAGAGAAGGAATTGTTCAGATGATTACGTGAAGTTTTACAAGGTGTATGATCGAACAGTGTTGGGGTGAAATAAGGCTTGCCATAACTTTGTCAGATTGTTTGGTCGAGCAATAATCCGGATGTAACGGTAGATAGGTCGACACCAGTCGCGTTCAGGATCCACGTCCGCGACAGAGTTTTCATGCCGACGACTAAATATGCAAACAAAATTCTGGATCCAATTTTAAAAGACAACATCGCTATGATAATATGTCATGTTTAGGGTGGAGTGGTGTCCCGCTCTTTCGCCCGACTCAATAAATCATTTATCGAATGAAACGTCACGAGGGAGGACCCACCGTGACCGATGTCCATTTCTGAAGGGTTCTATTTACTATTGCTCAATGAATAAACACGCCAACGAGTTTTCAACAGTGCATCGTTAAATATTGATCAGAGGGATGTAGGCGCCGATGGAGTTTTAATAGATTGGGAGAACTTGAAAATATCGAATCCGGCTTGACCTATGATTAAACGATTGCAACTGGGAAATGTATTTGAACGCGTGGGTGAGCATCGATCGTCAATATTTTTTTATTAAAATCGGTCTGGAGTTTCAAATTTGATTCTCAAACTCAATTTACGTCATCTGCTGGCTGAGAATCAAATTTGAAAGACCAAAATGTGGTCACTGGTAGGGTTTTAATTAATTCAGGATTTTTAATTGGTGTCATCGGTCTTCAGAAATTATACGGAAAATTGCGTCTCCTATCAACTACGAAACATAATTTTCGCACAAATTGAAGCCATCATTACTTTTTACTTGAACAAATTATTAAAATGATTTTTTCAATTATCCGGCTAAGCGTTTACTTACAAATAATTTGAACTGTGTAGATAGTTCCGCAAATTTATAGTCGAGTGCAAGTTATTTCAGATCTCAATTTTCAGTATTTCTCGAGATATGAACCGTTGAAGTTTTAAGCATTGCCATTAAAAAAGAAAATTCCAATATGGCGTCTCTCCACTTGACCAAAATGGCGCTGTCGTCGCTCTCACGTGCGCCAATCACGTGCTACCAGTGATGCCAGCGACATTTGCCACACTAGATTCCGAATTTCAATTTATTATTTAATCAATACTTTTAAGTACTATTTTACGAAATAGGAAGAAAATAAATTTTCGTTATGAAGAGATTATATGAATTATTAATTATAAGAATTTATCAGTAATTATTTTTAGTATTATTATTATTATTAGTAATTATTAGTGTAGTTAGTTAATTATAAGTATTTTTAAGTAAGATTATATATTGTAATTGTCAAACGTTTGGAAATGCATTAATAAACCTTTCCGTTAAAAAGAAACATTTCCATTTTTCTGTTCGCCATTAACAGTTGTACCGATGACAAAATCGAACCTTTCAAGTACACCAGTTTCGATTCAAATGTCAATGGGTTGTATTCAGTATTCAGAAAGTGGATCAGTTTATGTTGGTCCATCATGCCATCGATCTACTGCGAATTATCTTTTCACATTTGATTATCGGTTCATTACCGAGCGATCTCCATTTCCCCGGAGCCTCAAAATTATTGAACGCAATATCCTGAAATTTTACTCATAAACGAAATCCGAGTTTAATTACTCGGCAAACACGACCCACTAAAATTAGCTGATAATTCTTGTTCGCTTACTGACCACGGATTATTATTTTTTTAACTTCCGGAGCGGCGCAATTATCGTTCAAAAATTCGTGTATGAAAGCATATAACGTCAGGATGCTCGATAATTTGATTTATTTTCGATACACTAATTTGTCTAACCGCTAATATTTGTAATATATTTTTGGTGTTAAAAAATTAATTTTTATTACAGGAAATACAGGAAATACAGGAGACAACCTGGTAATTGTGTCTAACCTAGGTTACCTCTGACTTAGGTGAAAATGGGCCCACTTAGACGTGGGTCTCAGGTGGATATATCAGAAACGGTTTAATGCGGTTGCCGAATTTTATCTGTCAGTTGCACCAACTGGTTACGTTTAGCTAAATACTCCTCCAGTGAGATCAAGCCATATCTGAATAAATTAATTCATTCGCTGTGGCAAAGGAGGCTCCAGTTGTGTAGCGGCCCCCGCGCAGACATAAAGGGCCATAACTTCCTTATCGCCTGGGGAATTCAAGATCCGCTTCGTCTTCATACGAGTACACACATCACTCTGCTCCGTTTGGCCTAATGAGTTATACAAATAACGAACAATGGGCTGGGGTGACAATGTCACGGCCGAAGGCCTTTCTCGTGGTTGATGCGCGGCAGAACCGAAAAGATAAAATATCTTCCTCAGACCCCCGTCTCCGTGTGCATTTCCATTTAGCACAACCGATGTGTTTCTGACCTGTAGCATTCCGATTGATCTGGATTACGTTGATGTTTCGATTTGTTGGATTATGTGGACATATGTGGTGGCACACGGTGACTTCTAGATGTCATGTCAGGTAAACATATCCGAACACTTACTCTCAAACCCGATTACGAATACACAATTTAACGAATTAACTATTGTAATATTTTTTCTATTTAGTGGTGGTGAGTCTCAGGAAGTACCGGGACCATTTTCTGTCATTGTCAGGTTGTCCATCAGTTTTTATATCAGTGCACCTTTAATTTCGGCACGCTTACAAGACTGATTAAAAGAGACACGATTTTTATTGGACAAGGATGAGGAACAATCAATCAGGATCCAGGCCTAAAATTAAATAACGGGGACGAGTGGAGGCGAAGTTACTCAATAACCATAAAGTGATAATCAATCAATGGTTTTCCTAGTTGTTCGGATTGGAGTTTTCAATTATCTCTTATTGTACTAAGATGGTGGAATTGCAAGACTACAATTTGAAACTCGGCAACGAAGATAGTTTAAACGTAAAATTTAACATATCTTCTCGAAGATAAATTAAGAAAATGAAAATTTGCGAAACACAAAGACAAACGTAAGAACTCATCCGGTATTACAGCATCTTCCATAGATGCGGTAAAAAAAACTCCCTTTTTGTATATTGCAATTTATTGGGTAATGACGAAAGTCACGGAGGAGTTCTTACGTTTGTCTTTGTGTTTCGCAAATTTTCATTTTCTTAATTTATCTTCAAGAAGATATTTTACATTTTACGTTTAAACTATCTTCGTTGCCGAGTTTCAAATAGTAGTCCTGCAATTCCATTATCTTAGTATTTATTACCATAGGCTCCTCCCTACTTTTTTTGTATCTCTTATTGTGTTTAACAAGTTGCCTGGCGCAGGAACCCTCCGCTGCCCCTAGTTGGTTGGCTAAATGTTTCCGTAGCGCACAGAAACCAGGCGAGCAACTAAGCAATGCAGAAAAGCGCGCAATCGGGGAGCTGCTAACACAAATACTTAAACGGGCGGAAAGCTGCAGAATGCAAGTGCAATTAAAATTCCTCGTTACGTCACGCTGAGCGAACGACTCAGACGAATATTAAATTGTCTTGTATTCGAGTAAAGGGAGCGCACCAAATTATTTAAATTAAATTAATTATTTTCACACTGGGTTAAATCGTAAGAATTCCAGTACCATCCATTGCAGTGTGTAAAGAATAGAATTCGGGTTCACGCAATTTAGAATTAACTTCAGAAACCAATGTTCTGCACAATGACCTCTCAAGATTATAATTAAGAGAAGCACTTTCTTGCACTTTACGATAACCTACTTTTGTAATTATAAACGAAGTCATTTCGTAATTGGGACAATTAAAATGCTTCAAGTCGCATTACTGAAAAGGGAGAGAAATGTTGTTAGACTAATTACTTGTGGTGAAAAGGTCTCAACTGCGTTCTAGTTATTTTGCTCACTGGTTCACCGAGCTGCGGCCAGAAAGACTCGACAGTTTCCCAACATGTTATTTCATTTTCAGTTTCTCATTAGGAAACGATGGTCCGGCTGATGCTATGATTCGGCCTAAAACTACAAACTCGGTGGACCAGGGATTAATGGTGCTCAATAGCAGGAATGATTGCCCCACCACCATCATCACCACCACCACTCATTGCCACATTAATAGCAACCGAACTCTGAAAATCATTTTTGCTCGTCTCTTAATCACTGGCACAACACTAAAATTGGCAGACTTTGCAAAAGTGAGGGGGAGCGAGTGAAGCGCACTCTTTTGACAACTTAAGTCCGCCCTAAGCCAAACGTACGTGCGATAATCGTAGTTCACGCTCCGTTTGCCTCGACACGAAATTGGCGGAACAGAACTTTGGCGAGACGGCTGATCAAAGAGTTGTCCAGTCAGAGGACCGGTGGTGGTTAATTGCCGTGGCAAAGCAAGAAAATCATGCGATTCGAGTAATGGCTATTACAGGCAGCACCTTAAAAATAACCGTAGACGAAAAATGGGTGAAAGTCGACGATGAACGTTGGAGTATAAACACGGGACAGAGACCGTGTAAAACTCGACGACGAGCCTCTATGGATCCATGGAGCCATCCTCACCCTTCTAACACCTTTTCTCGATTCATCTTCCTTGGATCACCTTTTACGGAAATGGGCGACTGAAGAGGGAAGACGAATCAATTCCCGAAAATGTTATTGCGAGCGTGCGGGGTTGGTCTCGAAACCTTAATTTTTATTCTAATTTTTAAGGTTTTGACGAAGGTAAAATATCTTTTTGATATTTCACATTTCACAAATTACAATTTACATATTTTTATTTATGGAGCCTCAGCAGTTCGTCGTCGAATTTTCTACAGCTCCTGTCCCAGTTTTTGGGATAATTACGACACAACGAAAGAAGAGACGTAGTAAAATGTTATACTGGTGTTGATAAGGAGAAGACGTCCTACTCAACTATTATTTGAATCAACTTAGTGTTATTGTTAACGAATAATACTTCTGTGCTCTAGACCCTCTACAGTCTTCGTCGTTATCTCGCCGAGTTGGTTTCCCGGATTCTACCTTACGCCATATCGTTGAGTCCGTTATAGGTGAGTTCACCGAAACAATGTCGACATTTTCGTTTTGTCTGGTTGCCTGGAGCGCGTCTACACAGTATATATATGAGCATATATATACACTCGATAGCGTGACATTTGCAGACGACATTTGTAGATAATTATGAAATTTAACTTGGACGTCAAACGTGACCCGATTGTAGCCGTGCCCTCGCGAAAAGTAATTAATACATCCGTCTATGCCTCGGGAAAGGGACCACTTGACTGAGAAATTAGCTTATTTGACGGATTGTACCCAAATACATATATTGTCTAACTTTAACCCTTTAACCGGCAAGCCCGAGTATACTCGGGTTAGCCATTCTGCATACCGATTTTTATTTCATAAAAGATAATTAATTAAAAAAATAATTGGCCGGTGGGGTGTAGGTATCGTTAAATCAATGACACGGTTAAAGGGCTACAGACAATTGCCAAACCCAGAGTAAAATCATAAATAATTACGAGCATCAATTACGAAAAATTCAGGTAAATCTCAGTGATCCGAAGTCTCCTTCCAATAAGCACTTGACAACAGAGAGAAACTGAACAGAACGGTGAATATTTCTTTCCATTTAAAATTTAATTTTTTAAAAACAAAAATCTTCAATCTCACTCTTCCTCATAATTTTTTTTCTTTCAGCTTTCAGAAAGAATACGCAAAAGTAAAATTGTTAAAGCAAATTGAGTAGAACAAGTGGCGTATATCACTCTCCATTAGGTAGGCAATAAAACTCCGTAATGGCCGGCCTAAGAAAAAAATGTGAAAGAAATATTTCTCGAGATTGTTATCGACTTCAAAGCTGATAACAATTTCTCTCTTTCTCGCAGCGAGAGACCATCGGGTGATCGATGAATATTATCGCTAGAGCGCATCAAGGAAAAATCCAGTGATTGAAAGCCAATTTCGTTTCCATACACTTTATCCGATATATTATCTTGATTTCCCGATAGAGGAAACATTTTTACAAGCAACCTAAAAGTAATTTTTCGATACCATAAAATTTGGACAATAAAAAATGTTGCGATGCTGGCGATACGCTACTGAGATCCTAACACGTCATTGTTACAAGAATGGTCATTTTTAACATGAGCATCCGAAACCCGTAAGCGGCGTTTACACCGGAGAAGATCGGCTTCTTCGCGGGAGACAGGCGCATGCTCCGCTCCTTTACGATCTTTGCATTTTAACCTATATGAAGTGATGCAGTGCTCCATTCATTCGTCGTTGCAATATTTGCTCAATAGATGGCGCGGCTGCACGTTAATGTAATGAAATTATTTCTCAGTAGAGGCGCTGATGCTTGGAAAATTCGCTTCCAAAAATGAGCGCTCTCCTTGTGCCATTGGCGCTGATGGTGAGCGGAGTGTAACCGTGAGTGAGCGCACAGAAGGCGCTCAGTAAATGGATCCCAAGCGAGGCTCCCTTCATAAATAGGAAAATCATCGCTCCTTGATTGCAAATTTTCGGTTTACACCTTAAAACATGAAGCTGCGACGAAGATCGGTTTCTTAGAAGTCGATCTACTCCGGTGTAAACACCGCTTTACAGTTTCTGAAAATCTCATCCCGAAAAATATGCACAAATATGAAACCCATTCGGCAAATTTTTCATGCGACTAATTTTATATTTTAATAAATTTTTAAGAACTAGTGAAATACTCATTGGGGGCCTCACGAGGAAAAAGAGTTTGCGAAAACGCGTAGTTCACATTGAGAGAATTGCGGAAATACTCTTATATGATCGATTAATCCCATCTCAAGTGATTCAGAGCCAATTTCGTTTCTCATTCGGTGCATCAAGACGACATATTATAGTGATTTCCCGATAGGAAAAAAACTTATTTTAATAATAATTTGGGTACTAACAAGACATGAATAATGCAAATTATGCAAAGTGGTAGAAAACCGTGGGTTTCCGTCAGCGCACGAAACTTCCTGGTTCTCTATAAGACATCGAGAAACAATATTATTTGAAACCGTTACAACGCTAAACTATTTAAATTATGCTAATGTTTGCGAATAAAAATAATGAGATTCAGCGTTTCCCATTCTTAAAGATATTGGTGATCACAGAATTCCGCACTAGACATAAGCCGCAGCTGCTCACCGGCACTGAAGCCCCGAGCGCACCGAGTAAACATTATGATTTTAATTAATATGCACTGAAACTGGAATTCGAAATTATAATCTCGGAACACCATCTAATATTAATTTTGAATTAATTCTATACCTAGTTCGCACTGGGCCCAACCGTCCCCTAGTGGCAAATTACTAAATTGTTTGTCTAGAAGCACTGATAGGAGAGTGGTTCTGAATGAGAAACTCTGTTGCGATCGATTTTATGCAACATGCAATCAGCAATATCACATTATGAATACCGAATATTTGGCAATTACCTTACTTAAAAGTATGCAGGTGTAATTATAATACAATTTCAATTCGCTGTATACCGCAGGCAGCCTAGACGTGCCCTTGTCGGGGGTCAAAGGCAGAAAAAAGACCAGCTAAGGACAAAGAGATATGAATGCATTATTTGGAAAAGCCCTAAAGGGTGAGCCAACTAAAGTGACTCTTTTAGAAACATTCATTTCTGAAAAGTAACCCATTTTAGTTGCTCACGGATTATTACTTGAACCTCTAGGTTTCTAAATTCTAGGGAATTTTGTTAGAGACCAGCAGTCGGCCAACCGAATAATACAAAAACAAATCCTTTTCATCAACCGTGATGTTTCAGTAAGGGGGAACTCACCTTTGATGTCTAATATTGTACGCATAGAAATTCTAATCTACCATCGGGGGTTGCTTAGTGAAACCAGAGAACACTCCGATGCTGTACAGATCCATGTAATATCAAATCCCAAACCGTTTTGTTTTGAGAAGATTTCGAATGCGGTTCCCAAAACCCACAAGCCACGAACTAATCGATAACGGGGGGTCACGGTTATATTTTGTACATCGTGAATAGGAGGCTGCGTCTGATTCTCAGCTCGGATGGATGGGAGTTACCCGGCCGACGCGACTGGAAATCGGAACGTGCGCGCAAATGAAAAGAGGTCACGGTCGAGGTTATGCGACAGCATGTCGTGCTACGTCATGTGGCCGGCGGCGAATATCTCGTCAGCTGGTCTATTATAAATTTCGACGAGAGAGTGTCCGAGAAAACGAAAGGCGCAGCGATCGCTAGGAGGTAGAATTCACTAAAGCGACATTTACACTGAAGAGGATCGGCTCCATTGGAGCGAAAATATCTGATCGTTTACTGAGTGCCTTCTGTGCGCTCACTCATGGCTCCGCTGCGCCCTCTGCTCTCCTCAGCGACGTTTACACTGAAGAGGATCGGCTCCATTGGAGCGAAACTATCTGATCGATTACTGAGCGTCTTCTGCGCGCTTACTCACCTCTCTGCTCTCCATCAGCGATAAAGGCACAACAAGAGCACTCATTTTTTATGCATCAGCGCCTCTACTGAGAAATATTTTTAATTGACGTCCGGCCGCGCCATCTATTGAGGATACATTACAACGGCGTGTGAATAGAGCACTGCATCATTCCAAATAGGTGTAAACCGAAAAGATTGTAGGAGCGTTGGTCGCAGAGGAGCGGAGCACGCTCCTGTTTCCCAAGATCGCAGAAGATCGACTCCTTAGGAGCCGATCTTTTCCGGTGTAAATCATGCTTTACGTTTTCGAGGTACCGGTACATGAATGAGGACATCGTCACCGACTTCAGACAAATATCGATGAGCACGCATCAACAATGGAGTCCGTCTTTGGAAACAGCAGGACCCGTTTTATTATTAGATGGAATCGGCGATCGAAGCGCCGACCTGTGTTCAAATACAGCGTAAGCCTGAAAGTGATAATCTGTGTGTGTGCGCGGTTTCGTCTGTCTTCCGTCGTTCTTTATCGCTTTTGGTCGGGCTCATAATCACTGCTCGTTCGGTGGAAGGCTCTTTTGTTATTGTTGGCACATATTTTTATAATGATTTTCATTGTCGATCCGAGTCAAGTGACCCCAGTCGTTGGCCCCCAGCATCTATACTGGTATGCGAGGCCGCAGAAAAACCAATATTGTCTGTGGCTTTAGGCTTTTGAATCCGGATCCCGCAGAATTTATGGGCGAACGTCGTCGTCCACACACAATGGAAAACGACCTCACAATCGACATGAATATCGGTGAATGCCGCTTGGGAACTGCCGAGGACTTTCTGGAAAGAGTTGTCCATCACCTTACGAATAAGCGTGGGGATGTTCGATGCAGACAAGAGCAACCATTTGCCGTTATTTAATTATTATTATTAATAAAGAATATCCTTTTAGCGATTTTCATGGAAACATAGAGATAATTAAATCCAAAAATCGTTTGAAATCACAAATGAATTGGCTTGCTAAAAATGTTTGAAATTTTCATAATGTAGTGCCTTAAATTCTACGGTCATTCCAACTAATTTCAGGTCTTTATGTTGTTGCGTTAAGCAGATACGAATTTAATAAATAAATATACTTCACCGCAGAATCTATAGCCATTGGCGAGCAACGATTGCGAGCATGTGGTAACGCACATGGTGCATGGGATGGTGACAGTGCTGCCATCTATTGGGATGTTTAAATGAGGGCTAAAAGGATGGGATGACGTAATAGCAGCACTGATGATTGTAAACTTTAAGATGACCGAAAATCGATCTTCCAAATTGAGATGCGCGATAGTCCTAAAAATTCGATTGTGAACAATCGATTCTTTACGGCTATTTGAATAATACAATGCATAATTACTTCCCCGATTTACGACCTTTTTAAATTTTATTCCCCTTCACTGAAGTCACTGCACTACAGGATTTTCTGTGCCCCTCATGATGTTCAGGCACTATGGCGAGGGACACTCTTCTTGAGCGAGGCCGGGTCATAAAACTCCGTGCCCTGACGAATCGCCCTCGCCTAGTGTCACGCCAAACGGTTCGTACGTGCCGTGAAATCGATGCCAAATTCGCGGCATGAACCTCATCAGCGTTGGCGAACTCGTATCACACAACCTGCATACACTAGATACACACACTGAAGCAATGTTAAGAGTAACGGCCAGACAAAATACGTGTAAAACGTCTCATCAACTGACAAACGTAGTTGGGGAAGGGACAAGAAATTGCCAATCTTGCTAGCACAGAAACGGCGCCGCACGTCTTGCTGTGAAATCACAAGGTGATGTGATACAGGGATGGGTGATATTATCGAATTTATCGATATCTATATTATAATCCTAAAAGTTTGTCCTTTCATTTTAACTGTCAGTTCGAACGGTTTAACGCCGTTGAATAAAATTTGTTCTGTAGATAGTTCCGCAAATTTGTAGTCGAGTGCAACTTATTTCAGATCTCGATTTTCAGTATTTCTCGAGATATTTTTTTTTTTTTTTTTTTTTTATTCAACTGTAGCCAACCGCACTACAGGCCTTACGTCCCC
>JAQGBY010007401.1:0-11801 GCA_034698785.1 Mycogona germanica | reverse complement strand
GGGAACGACCAGTACCCCGGGATCGAAATTTTCGAGAGCCCGCGCCGGGAATCGAACCCGGGACCGCCGAAAACACAGTTAGTGACTAAACCAACTGTGCCACGACGAGTCGAGTAGTTACAATTACAATATGTACCCACAAGCAGCCCCAAGAGAGGGGCCTATGGCGGGGGTCGAACGACCAGTTAGTGTGCTTGCGAAAATGATAGATAGTGATGGCCATAGTGAAGGCTATAGTTAGGTAGCTTGATAGTGATAGAGATAGTTTGATAGTGATGGGTGAATGTTCACTGGCACTGGCTCAACTAGGTCTAACTTGCCAATGTGGTGGTGATATGCCATTTTAGGCTCACCAATATTAGTTCAGTGGTGTCATACCGCCAATGTATATTATTCAATATAAGTAAGGTGCCTTGTGCTCGTACTTGCCTTGTAGCCCAATTAGTATACCGGACACTGACACGGTATAGCCCATAGTAAATACGTTCAGCTCTTCATCAGTAATGCAATTCCTAGAAGTCCCCCACTTCCTCCCCTGACCCTCATGTATGTGGCGCCTCCTGTCTGGCCTGGCATACACTATACTGTTTTTTTGCTTTTTAATTCACAGGAGTTTCTGCACCCCTCTCAGTGCTTAGGCGCTGTGAGAGGTACATTTTCACCAGTACCCCGGGATCGAATAATCGAGAGCCTGTGCCGGGAATCGATCCCGGGACCACCGAACCAGAGTCAGTTGCTTGACCAACTGCGCCATGACGAGTCGGGTACACTATCAAGGTTGCAAATTTGGTGGTTAATGAAAGCTTTGAGGTGGTTGTGGCATGTCCACCTGGGTGACAAAAGGTTCTTCCAGTGGTACTTCTTCCAGCCCTGCTCCTGGGTGCTGTAGGAGCTACCTGGGTGGTTGCAGTGGTTCTGTAGGTGGCATGCCCCCTCCCCCACGGATCAGCCAGATTTCCTGGTTTGCTCTTGAGTTGGTTGATGTGGCACAAAAAATACACCTTTAGATTCTGGGCTCAGTATTACTATGGTCTCCTGATGGTGGAAACCACTGCTGCCCCTCCATATGGCTGTGCCCCAATCACCTTCAGCATGGAGCACACACATAAACTGGCTAGTCCTTAGTGAATGTGGGGATGTTGGCATCCACTGTCACATACTTTAGCTGGCCACCCAGCTTTTTCTGGAGAACAAAGAAGTTGAAGATGCCTAAGAGGTCTAAGAGGCCTAAGAGGCCTGAAGAGGTGCCTAAAGATCTTGTAGAAGACCTAGCTCCTCTTCCAGATGCTGTCAAGTCGGGCACTGGTCGACCTTATTCACCCCATTCATGGTCTGGTTGTAGGCCATAACAACTTTAAGATTGGACAGCACCTTTCATCTGATGGGCAGGAGGTGGGTGTCTTGTTGCACCACTTGATGAACAGCATCTTGCCTCACTGGAAAGCCACCAGCTCACCCTGCTTCAGTTTGGTGGCCTTTATTTCAGGTGGCATGTCCTTTCTGGTACCATAATAGTCATTGTTGTCTGGGTCAGAAACAGGGTGGTCAAGTAGTGGGACATGTAGTAATTTTCCATCAGACAGTACACCTTGTCCAGCAGCAGATCCAGCAGGGTGAGCACCACGTGGACAGTATGTGGCTGGCTGCAGTAATTGTCAGAGTGCCATGCCTTTTCCAGTGTTGATGATTGAGGTGCAGACATATCCAGTGCTGGTATCACACAACAGGTACAGCTTCATGCCAAATCGAGCATGCTTCAGTGGCATGAATTGCTTCCAGCCAAGGTTGCCCTTTGTGCAGGAGCAGGCTCTCATCCATTGATATTTCTCTGGAGTGTAGGCTGAGCTGAACTTCTCCAGCATGTTCTTGTAGACTGGTCAGATATTGTGCAGCTTCCAGCAAGGGTGACTCTTCTGCTCTTGTTGGATGGTGGGTGTAATCCACAAAATGCAGGAGACATGCGATGAGGCTGAACTGGGATTCTGACATGTAGCACCAAATGAAGGGGGTCTCCACCAGTTTACTGTTTGACTAGTGCATCTCGATGGTGGGTGGACAACCCCCTGCTAGATGATGAGGTCCAGCTAGATCTTGAAGTCATTCACCGCCATGTCTGTCAAGTGCCGGAACTGGGACTTGGGTGGAAGAACTGCGCTGGCCAACTTATGGTCAGCATACTTGTTGGTCTCACTGACTATTCCACTCACCACAATCCACAAAAACTTTGAACAGGTCCAGGGGGTCCCATCCAGCATTGAAGTTACCTGTGATCCTGGAGCTTGGACCCAGCACCCCCTGAAACTGAAATGGTGAAAGTGCTGGATTGCTGGGACCCACCATGTTCCATTTTTGAACACTTGAAAAATCAAGCACTCTAATCTCACTGTCACTGTCCTGGACATCCTCAGAATTGTTGGATTCTGATTACATTTTGCTGCCGAAGACTCATCCTGCTTGTAGCCAGTACTAGCCTCACTTTCACCATCACTTTCAGAGTAATCCGGCACAATTCTGGACATTCCAGCAGCTGTTGCTAGATGTTTGCACAACTTATCTTTTCAGGAGCAATGCCATTAAAATTTTCCTTTGTAAAAATGTCTGTCTCCCACAACTATTGTTGGATGTTGGCACTTGATGGTACTACCGGTACTACATATGTGTGTGGATAATGATATCTACATTTTTCACTCTCTTCTCTGGCGCGCTGTGATTGGAAGATGTTTGCCACATTTTTTTTAAAAAGTGAACCCAAAAATGTTTCGTCAAAACTCAGGTATTTGGATTGGCTTGCCAGATACTTTCAGGAAAACTGTCAAAGGGTTAACTCACTAATACACACACTAATTCATAGGCACATCCAATTACAACATTTCACAAGAGTCAAAAATGTCAACTATTTGTGATGGACTTTTGCTTGACAGTGTGCTGCTCAGAATAAAGTGTATAACCTAGGTCCTATTGCCAGCATTCTGGCTATCAGATCTAGTCCTTCCATCTGGCGTCAGGCAAGGTTGTGATCTGATCCCAACAATAACTAAGTCAAAGGCTTTGCTAAAATCCAAAAAGACTACATCCTTGTTTATCTAAAGACGTCTGTAGGTAATGGGTGAAAGGACAAGCCGTGATTCACATGAACGCCCCTTTAAGAATACATGTTGTGAATCATTAATGATATTGTTTCTATAGCTATATGTCTTCATTATGACATTTGAAAATACTAACCCAGTAATTTAACAACTGAGGGAGATTGGTCTATAGTTACTTGTATCAGACTTTCTCCCAGATTTGTAAATAGGACACATTGGCCAATTTTCATGTTTCTGCATGGCTCTGGGTCCAGCCCAGCACTATAATTATCTCTGGTGCTGGGCCACGGAACCCAGGATGCAAAAATTTGGCCATGCTGGATGGCCAAGAGCTGACCTTGGCATTAATACTGACATTGGATGCAGACACACAAGCACTTTCACTTCACTCAAGCAAAATCACTGCTTGATGGGGCATGTTGTATCTGGCACTTATTTTTCATCACTATATGGCTTTTGACTGACAATTTTTGAAGGAAAAAAGTAGTGTCCCCTATACCGACGTCATCAACTGGCATCAGATGGTGCTACTGATACTGATTTTAAGCACATCTAATGATATCTACGGATTCAGCTCTTCCCGATGATGCACTCTATATTTTTGTGGGATTGGTAGATTTTTGCCATGATTTTTTAAAAAGTGAAAACGTGTCATTCCCCTTGCCTGTCTTATGCGAATTGACTTGCCAAGTGTGATGCGGGCTAGCCAGTTAAAAGGTTAAATAGCGGCTGCCTGTTGCTGTTTCTACACACATTTACATATTTCCAAAATATGTTTAAATGTTCTCCCAAGTGACGAAATGCAGCATCTATGATATTCTTGACCTCTATTTTACAAGCCTTATATTTCTCTCAAACAACAACTTTTTTCTTAGATTTAAAATGCAATCTTCGTTTTCTTATTTTACTTTTTACCTCTTTTGTAGGATATGTACTGCTCTGAACAAATTTAGTTAAGTGGCACCTTTTTTATATACAATACTTCAACAGTTTCCATATATCATTCATATCCCTACTGTTATTGAGACTACTTTCAAAACCTATTATATTGTCATTGAGGAGATTCTTGAATTTAGCCCAATCTGCCTTTTTATAGCAGTTCACCCAATGATTTAGTTGCTTTACATGCCGAGACCTGAAGTTGGTATTGAAATGAACAGCTTTGTGATCACTATTGCTGTCAGTGGCATCAATATCACTTATTTTTAGGAATGTAAGTGATGACTTAAAGTCAAGGATGTTGCCCCTTGTGGTGTTATCCCTTGAGGGACTTTTCACAAGCTGTTCAGAAGTAGTTAAGTGTAGGTATGAATTTATTTAAGTGTGATTTCCTGATTTCTTTGAGGCCTGGTAGGCCTCCCAGTCAATATCGGAAATATAAAAAAGGCCACACTAGAATGGTGAATGAGCTTCAATGTACATCTGCGTCATATTTTAACTCCTATTTCCCTAGAGTGTGTAGACAGTGGAATGGCCTGACAGAGCCTCAAATTCAGAGCCCTTTAAAATAAATCCATTTCTGTCCCCAACTGGCCTTTCGACCCCCGCCATAGGCCCCTCTCTTGGGGCTGCTACTGCTTGCGGGTAAAATTTGTAATTGTAATTGACATCTCCCCATATAACTATGCTTGCTTTTAGGTGGTCAAAAACAAATTTTCAATTGATGTTATGAAACATCCAAACATGGTGCATCTGCGAACAAAAATGATGCAGCTTTTTGCCTGAGTGCAGGATGCTGCTGCTGCTGCAACAAACTAATTCAAAATTCCCTTCATATTTTATTTGTATTGTGATGAATTTCACGCAGATATTCCATACAGTGTCGAGAATTGATCAAGAAAACTGAATTTATTTAGCACTGAAAAAACATAAAAGCTGAAGACAACTTTTGAATTGGAATACAATAATAAGTACTGTAACGCTCGCAGCGCCACACGGTGGATTATACAGTGCAGTACTAAAACTCCTCACTAGATGGCGCTTAATGCCCCTCTAGTATGCAGTAC
The DNA here is from genome assembly GCA_034698785.1 of Mycogona germanica. Classification (NCBI taxonomy): domain Eukaryota; kingdom Metazoa; phylum Arthropoda; class Diplopoda; order Chordeumatida; family Chordeumatidae; genus Mycogona; species Mycogona germanica. The sequence continues at coordinate 6,709 of JAQGBY010007401.1, read as the reverse complement.
TAAAACTGCCCACTAGATGGCACTTAAGGTCCCTCTAGATTAGTACACCCAGGCATGGGGCACTCTCCGCCAACATATTGGAGGGACGAATCTCCCGTTTATAAGTATGCCCCTATGGGTACTTTTGTTTTAGCTACTTTAGAGACCTGTAGTCTGATACCACTGTCCCACCTGTGTAAGTGTGTATGGAGAGTCCATGTGATAATAAACAACTGTACATCTTAATCTGTGTTATTCTAACTGTTGAAACACAGTAAATAAACTGAGAACTAAGCGATTACTTTGGATTGCATTGGATTACTTTATTCCTTATTACAAGAACCATGTGGCATTCTACATGACACCTTTTGCAATTATACAGGAAGTTACATTTGACGTCCTACATATGACATACACTGATGACATATACTTATGACGTATTACACTTGACGTGTGACATGTCAAACACAGTAAAAACACGGTTGAGGATTCACATTCCTTTAACACCCCTTCATGAATCATCAAGACGTCCAAGACATAAACATGGCAAACAAAACATTGTTACATTACTAGGCCTATGCCAATTGAACACTTGTCGAAAGATTCACATGACAGTGGCTTAGTCAGTACATCAGCCATCATTTCTTTGCTTGGACAATAAGATACATCTATGGTGTTTGTCTCACACAGATGGTGGTGGCAAACGTCAATGTGTTTTGTTCTGGCTCCAGATCGGTCCGACTATGGATTTAATACAACCTTGATTATCTTCCCATACTCATGTTGGCCAGTCTGAGTCAGGCTCATGTCCTTCAGAAGTTGTGCACATCCAGATAAGCTCGCAGGCTGCGTTGGAAGCTGTGGTGCATTCTGCTACATTCAATGATTTTGTGACTGTCGTTTGCTTTCTGCTGGCCCAGGCGACCGTGTTGTCCCCCAGTTGCAGAAGAAAGCTCGTTGTTGACTTGAAATCACATATGTCACCAGCCCAATCTGCATTGCCGTAGCATCTCAACATTGTGCTGCTCTTCGATGACAATCAAAGTTTCTTGTTGATGCTGGTGGCGGTGAACCTCATCACTTTCTTCACTGATTCCCAGTCAGCTTCCATAGGTTTCTCGACTTGTCATGTGAGAAAACCAACTGCCACAGCAATGTCGGGTCATGACACAGTTGCTATGTTGAGTAGTGATCCGAACACTTGTTGGTATCATTTATTGTTCGGTAGGCCAACTGCCACAGCAATGTCAGGTCATGACACAGTTGCTATGTTGAGTAGTGATTCGAACACTTGTTGGTATCGTTTATTGTTTGGTAGGCCTAGGCTTGCAGCGGTGCTGGCTGCCAGAAATCCAGTCCATCGGCATTGCTGCAGGCTTTGGTTTGTTAAGTCCGTGTTTGTGCAGCATTTGGATTATCTTGTTTTTCTGGCTCAGCAGGAAGGAACCAGTCCATCGGCATTGCTGCAGGCTTTGGTTTGTTAAGTCTGTGTTTGTGCAGCATTTGGATTATCTTGTTTTTCTGGCTCAGCAGGAAGGAACAGTCTTCCTCTCTTTTGATCTTTATGCGAGATAGTGTGTTACCTCTCTGCGATCCTTGACTTCGAAGTGGTTGTTAAGCTCTTTGCTCACATTTGCGGTCATCTCTGGATTGTTGCCAGCCACAAGAAGATCGTGTAACAAAGCGTATGTCATTTTGTTATTGTTCTTCCACGTGAACAAACATTTGTTGGTTTGGCTTTGCTTAAAGTTTAATTTTTGAAATGCTTCAGGCACCTTGGTGTTCCAAGCACACACTGATTGCTTGAGACCGTACAAGCTCTTTCGAATTCTACAAACTTCATCTTCGTTTCCCGGAACCTCGTATCCTGTGGGCTGCTCCATGTAAAGCTCTTGGGAGATTTTGCCATTTAGGTATGTGCTCTCTGAACATAGAGTTGTCATACATGTAGCTTTTTTCGTTGCTGCACCAGACACCAGTGTTTGGATCATGTCATGCCAAACTAGAGGTGCAAACGTTTTGTCATAGGTGCTTTCATATTTTTGCATAAAACCTCTAGCAACGTGACGTGCCTTGTGGGTGTGGACTGCTTCTTTGCTGTCCTGCTTGGCCTTGAACACCCATTTACAGGAGATTTCTCTCTTGTCAAGTTGGCAAGATTCCATATGTGGTGCTTCTTATGCCTTAACCCATTTAGTTTTTTTGCATGCTAGCAGGCCCTGGACATCGTTCCAGCTCTCAGGTTCATGGTAGACCATCTCCACCTTATACATAAGTTTTGGTGGTGCTACACCCTGGTTGGTTCATCCATACTTTCGTGGTTCTGTTTCTGCTGGTGGTGCAGTAGCCATATCATTGCTAGTGCCTTCCATCATTAACTGATCATTGCATGTCATTTATCTTGGTCGTCCGGTTCCTCGTCTAGTAGTTTGAGGAACAGCGTTAGTTGGTGGTGGCAGCTGTTCGTTCCTCCTCCTCAAACTCTACCATTGAGCTTGGTTGAGTTGGATTTGTTGCAGCTGCCGGCTCACCTCATCTGTCTGTGTCTAGAGAGTACGGATCCCAGCTGTTGTCATTACTCACCCCTTCTGAATGTTGACAGCTTGGTGTTGAGCGACTGCAGGCATTTGCATTCTCTAAGATGTGCACGTTGCAGCTCAGTCGAACCTTGTGTTTCTTTGGGTCCATGATGTGGTATCCTTCCGTTGATTCACTGTAGCCGACCAGGATGCCCTCCTCCATGCTGTTGTCCAGCTTCTTGCATTTTACCTTTGGAACGTGGGTGAAAACACGAGAACTGAATGTGCAAATGTGACTCAAATCTGGTATTTTACAGTGAAAGTCTGTATGGTGTCTGTGCTACGCTTCTGCATGGCAATTCGATTCTGTATATAAGATGCCCAATTTTCCTCCTCTGCCCAATAACGTTTGCTGAGACCTGCATCAATTAAAATACATCTTGCCATTTCAATGATTGACCTAGTTTTATGTTCAGTTACACCATTCTGCTCAGGCATTTGGGGAACCATTAGCTGATGCTCTATCCCCTCCTGTCACAGAAAGTCTTTCAAAGTGTGACTAACGTACTCCTTTCCATTGTCAGTTCGTAGTGGCTTTAGCTTTCTTCGAAATTTTGTGTTCATTGCTGCGATGTACACAGTGCAGCTCCTGCCACCTGAATTTCAGAAAACATACATTTGCATAATGTGAAAAATCATCAATAAATGTCAACATATAAATATTTTCAACTAACGATGGAACATGAATAGGACCACATAAATCTGAATGAACAAGTTCGTTAGGAAGTTCGGATCAAGAACTAATAGATTGAAAAGTATTACACGTTGACTTTCCCTTGATGCTACACTCGCATGTGTTGTTGACATCACCACTGCAGGGATGTCAATCCCATCAGCCATCTTCTGTTGTATGATTATTTTGATGGCTTCAGTGTCAGTGTCCTAGTCACCTGTGCCACTTGTTGATCTTGTTGTTTTTTTTTCTTCAAACAAGGAGCCTTATACAAATTGATATCACTATTCAAACAACTGGTAAACTAATTTTTTGTAGGCCCCCTTAGCACCTTAAGCGCCATGTAGGAGCCCACCAATGCTTAATAACAAAAAAACATTTGAACCGGTTTCACGGCATTTAAAGTCACAGAAAAAACAGATATACAGGGATAATCCCGAAGGGCCAGCTTGGAACCAATATAACAATATTTATACAAAGTACCAATATAGGAATGACTTGCTATATCAAATTAACAATGAAAATCTTGGTTAATAAGACATAGTAACCTCTAAAACAAGACAGTTGGCAATGGTAATAAGCTATGATAGAAGGGTCAGTGCTAATCCCCTTTTTTATAATCAAAATGAAGTAAATACAACTTATATTTCGGTGACTTTCTTCCTTGCATATTTCTTAAATTGTTCATAGGAATATGGGATAAAGGATATTTGGTATTTATTCAGTATTATCACTGCTTGGTGAGACAGTTCTCGTGTTTCCTTGTGTTTGGTTTGCGTTGGCTCTCTACCTACACTGAGAAAACGATAAAGGTTTCCCGGTGCATCCAATCTGAGCCAAACACATTAGGATGTTGTCTTTGCACTCTGGCTTCTCACATATTGTGATGTGTTGGTCTTCAAACGTGACCACTAGCCCTGCGTGTGTGACACTTCACCTGTCAGCCACTCCAATGTTGGCATTGTATGACTCGTACGTCATGAAGAACTTACAATGGTTGGTGATGTGGTGTGTGGCTCAGGAGTCAATGCACCACATATCCTTGTTGGAGGTGCCAGCTGGCATACATAGTGAGAGCTTGTTCTCTCCACTCCACACTGCTGGATGTTGAAAAAGTCACTTGAGGTTGTGTCATTGTTGTTGTGGCCCTCTGCTTCTTTGGCTTCCTGCAGTTGGCAGAAAGATGACCCACCATGTTGCAAACACTTTCGTGCCTCCTTTGTCTGCTGGGTGGCCTTGTTGTTTTGTCATTTCGTCTTCGCTTTGGCGTGGAAGACTCACATCACCTTTGTGTCATCATCATTGGTGATTACCGAACTCCTTAGTTCGCCTTCCTCCTGCAGCTTGCTGGTGAAGTCTAGTTCGGATATCTTTTCTATTCCCTGGCCCAGGACTCCGTCTTGTTGTAGCTGCTCGGCAGGCTCTCGATGTGTGCTGGGATGATGTCAAGTTCTGGGACCACATCACCGTGCTGTGAATTTGAGCCAGTATGTTGGAGATCTTTCTTAGATGCTCCTCCATGCTGCCCGACATGTACTTTATGTTGTACAGACCTGCTTTGAGCTATACACATTTCAAGTAGGATACGCGCCTGTAGTTGGCTTCCAGCTTGAGCCAGACCTCGCATGTGGTGACAAGTCTTTGAACACTGTTCATGAGCTAGTCATGAATGCTCATAATTAATTGTCCCTGGGCTTTAGCGTCTGGTGTCACCCAGTCATTGGTGATCAAGCCAGGCTCAGGTTTGACTTTGTTGATTATGTGCCACAGTCTCTTGGACTTTAATATGACTTCGTTTTTACATTTCCAGATGGCATAATTTGTGCTCCCATTTTTGAGATATTCATTTTTGATAATTAATGTTCTGTTTTTAATTTTGTATGTTACATATATTTTTTAATTTATGATTAGTGTTTGTAAGTCATGTCAATGTCCTTTTTTGCTTACTGTGTCCTAGCTACATTTAATTTATAAATCATTGATTTTAACTTGACCTCCCTAACTTTGTGGCCTACATGCTTGTTACCCACTGGGCTATAGTGCTAGTCCAACACCTTGGCCCCAACTGCATGACATGCCTGTTCTAGTTGGTTGTTAATGCCCTGGTCATAACAAAATTTCCCCTAACCCACACTCAGGAATTGTGGAAACTAACTTGCACACCTAACCTGTACCTCCTGGCGTGGCACACCAGTTCAGGAACAAATATGGACTTGGCGTCTTTAAGGTCATTCGCTCCAAAATGGAGCACAACCATAATTTCACCATCATCTGCTGGCATACAAATCAGGAAGGCATGTCGCCCTCACCTGGTTGCTACCAATACAGAAGGTTGTTTCATCTAATATGACCGATTTTGAAAAAGCTGTATAACCTATGAAATTCCATTTTTCAACCACCTGTTTTGCTCGATGTGTTGGCCACGTTTCCGGACAATCGCCCTGCAGCGAAGTTTCCACTGTAGAAGTGCGCGTTGAAGCGCATGATGGCCAATGTTGGCCCATTCCTCCTGGCAAACTTTCCATAGACCATCCAAAGTAGTAGGTCGGCGGTGTCCGAGTGCCCGATTCAACAGTCCAAAAGCGCAGAAGTCCATGGGTGCGACATCCGGTGACTTGCCTGGAATGCAGCTGAAGGGGATTGCACGAATTTTCGTTTCTCGTTCCAAATTCAACATGTGTTGAAACTGTGGAACACGAGGTATGGCTGGATGCCTTGTCCTGATGGGTGAACACATTGCTGGCCTTGTTGCCATACATAGTTGGTATTTCATGTCGGTATAAATGCTCCAGGACGTTTGCCTGATAGTAGGCCGAGTTAATTTTCACCTTGGAGCCAATTCGTCTCAGCGTCATCTTTTCGTTGTATGAGACCACCATGAATCCTCGCGAGAAACTCTTTGGTTTCACGAACATCTGGAAAATATCTTGTTACCATGTGAACGATAGTAGATTGCCCGAATTTTGTTAAAATCATTCAGGTAGACCCACGCCTCATCCAAAGTATATAGCAACGTATTTCCACCGGTCACCATCCAGGTAGTCCTCATACAGCTTCCGGCGGCTGGTCATCATTTCAGCAATGTGTAGTAGCATGATCTTATGAAAACGGGCCTTGTGCCTCTTTTCAATATGTAAATCTTGCTATGATGCGATCTTTGTGTTGCTGGATTCTCACAGGAGACCAGACGCTTCACCTTGTCCACCACCGCTTTTGTTGTACGCGGGCGGGGGGACAATTGGCGTTCGAATTTGACCCCGTTGACTTCGCAGCTTTGCGATTTTCCTTTTCGTTGACTTGGAAACAGTCGTTCCTTTTTCTTTACACCTTCTAATTATCGCGAAATAGCCAAGTACGACCCGTCGTAGCGCAGTTGGTTAAACGACGGACTGTGGTTCGGTGGTCCCGGGTTCGATTCCCGGCGCGGGCTTTGGCTCGGGGTACTGGTGAAAATGCGCCTCTCACATAGTGCCTAAGC
>JAQGBY010007400.1:0-11801 GCA_034698785.1 Mycogona germanica | reverse complement strand
CCGCGCCGGGAATCGAACCCGAGACCGCCGAAACCACAGTCGGTCACTAAACCAACTGGGCCACGACGAGTCGTACAAAAATTCAAGATTGTTTTAAAAAGAAATCAAAGATTGTTTTAAAAAGAAACAATAAACCAATCAGATTTCTTTAAAAAGAAAATATCAATTTTATGAACTGGTGGAAATTAAAGGAAAATGCTTTCACCTAGGCAACATTCGTTTGTTTTAAAATACAAACTTGAAACTTGAAAGGAATTATCGAATGCCCTTAGAAATTACGAAAATGTATTTTGAAGAAAAGCCACTTGATCAGATAACGTGTGCACTTTTTTGTTTTTTGTTGATGCAAGATTTTTTTTGGAGAGCAGAAATAAAACGCAGTCAGTTTTAGAACTTCGAGCGTACACAAGCGAGTGTTTAGCAAAGAACAGGAAGTCAGGGGCTATTTACGTCAGAACGATAACGTCCGATGGAAAAATGATGTACGGTAGAGTAGTGCACCACGTTATGGATAGCGACGCAATTTACAGAGTTTCTCTCAGACTACAGTCTCGTGTCCTAACTTTGACGAAAGCTCGCCAACAAATTGATAAAATGCACTCCTAACCTAAGAAATAACGTTGATAACTTATTTTAACATAAACTGTACAGCACGTCCATGAGACGGACAACGTCCGATTTGGATCATTATTCGATGATAGTTCTTAAAGACCTTCCAAAAACCATAAGCCCACCGATTGGTCTAACGAGCGAGATAGAGCCAATAATTTAATAGAAGCACGAGCGCGAGGTAAAACCAATAATTGAATAAAAGGAAAAATAAGCGGAGGAGCCACGATCTCTCCTCTCTCGCCAAAACCATATCGTAAAAGCCATTGATGAAGTACATGTTGTGGCCATAACCCAGTCAACACGCCTCCATGGAATGCATTCGCCTGCAGCAGCACTTAATGGCCAGCGATGCCAATTGCCACGCTTAGTTGAACGAAGAGAACCCCTCCCCCTCCCCCTCCCCATTGCCCAGAGAAAGTCATCCTGTGTATATGGCGTCCCATTCGGAGCATATCTCATAATCAAATAGCACATATTCTCGGCGTATGTAAGTCTCCTTTGTAACTTGTGTGATGTGGGACCTCCTGAGACCTCGAACGGACAGGGTTTTCTGACATTTTTCCTACACATCTCGCCTATAAAATCTATAAATTGATTAATGTACTGCAATTGAGGGCCGGCAACAAGGTTGTCGAGAAATAAAGTCGAGAAACAAAGTTTCACTTAGTACGGTTTTTTTACGTCACTTAATGAAATTGAAGATTTGCGAAACACAAAGAAAACGATTGAACTCACCTAAAAGTTTCACCGTAACCCAAGAAATCGAAATGATGAAAAGTGTGTTATCAAGGAGCGATTTAAGTGAGCTTAATCATTTGTCTTTGTGTTTCGCTCTCAAATCTTCAATTTCCGTAAATGAAGTCAACCACCTGTAATAAGTGAAGATCAGAAGTCAAATTTGTTTATCGACGACTTTGTTGACGACCCTCGATTGCAATCCATCAATCAATTTATAGATTTCGTTATTACTACCATCAGCTTCTTCTTTACCATTTTGTATATAATAAATTTCCCCCAAAATACTTGAAAAATCATAATTCGAAGGACAATACTTTTCTCCACGAAGGTAACGGATTCTTAAAAGTTGATTGCCGGAATTGCCTGAAATCAAAAGTTGTATTTTAGAAATATGACGTGGTGCGCCGAAAGGAAAATTGAAAGGTGAGCATTTTTCAAGGTGTTCAAAGATATTTGCGACGTCGGCAGTGGACTGCATTTCGGTGCATTTGTTGTACTGCAATTTAGAAATTTAATTATGGTGAATTTTGGTGTCGATGTATCAAGTTAAAGTCAAATTCGTGATACAGTCCAAGATCTGTTTCTTCAATACTTAAAGCGTGTCTGGAAAGCTGACGTTCTCAGGAGTCTCAGGAGAATATGAATGGCGTTCTCCTCGGTTGGGGAGTAGGGGAGTGGGGGGGGGGAGAAGAGAATTTTGGCCAGTGAAATATAGAAAGTGTGCCGAGTAGCCAAGGCCGGACTGAGGCTTACGAGCCGTAAGTAAGACAAACCGCTCGCAGTCATGCGACAAGGATTACCAATTACGAAAGTCACTACGTCAATATTTACGGGTGCCCGGGAGAGAGAGAAAGAGAGAGAACACGTTAGCCATCAAAAAGGCCCAACCGGAAGTAGGCAGGCAGGTCTAGCTTTCGGTGGCACAACAAACAACGACACTGGATATCGCGGGACGACTGCCATACTGCGGAATCTTACTTTACTGCATTTAGGCGATGAAACAATAAATATATCCAGAAATAAGTCCGACTTGGATGAGACTATATCTTGCTCGTTAGTGCAGAACGATCTTGTTGGAGCCCGGAATGTGCTCGGCTTTAAGGCTAACCCAAATTCGAAATTGGTACATATCTTTTATTTAGTTCACAGGTTTTATGGCATCTTCTGAGTGACAACTACAAAAGTTCTGAGTTTGCGAAAAGCTAACGGTTTCACACAATGAGCACCCTGGGTAATTTCTTCCCGTGAATCGAACCTGAAACCGTCGCATCTCAAACAATTTCTCGAACTTCTTTCTCTTTGTTTTTAATGTCTCAGCGTCTTTCACTAAAGAATGTATGTTCCAAGACGTGCAGCGGAAATGCTCGCAGCGGAAGTGCAACAGTGATTGAAATTCACTGACTGTAACGCTTTTTAAACCAACGCGTTTTATCGCTCTCCAGCGCTAAAGCAGAGAGTTGAAGAGATACAATGCCGACCGTGATCTACGCCCATATGTGAACATGTAATCCCTCGTCAACGCCATCTGCCGAGCAGTCGCTTAAACTCGTCGTAAATCATACGCGCTGGATCGTAGACATGAATAGACTGAGTGGAACGGAAGTCGATGTATTTGCACGAATTCCCATAAAATCACCAAGAATCGTCATCGCTGACTTCATAAACTTCTAAAACATCTAAAACTTGCGGCGATGTCGAAAACACAGCATACCCGTTTCTTTTTAATCAGTAAAATTCGCTGAGAAACAATCTTAAGAGCTTATATTTCATTTTTTTTAAATTGTTTTCAATTTTTGAATTTTGCATTTTTAAAAAATATTTTTTAGGGGGTTCACCGGTGATTGAACATCTCAAAACCCCCCCCCAGGGAGCGACCTGGAAATGTTGCCTAACCTAGGCTGCCTAGGAAAGTTGAATGAACTGAAAACAAAAGGTAAAATTATTGGTAGCATCAAAAATTCAAAATTCTGCTTTTCTCGACAAAAGAAAATATGTCAACAATCTGACAACACATTCCAATCTCTCGTCATGAACTTTTTTATGTGCGAATACATGGTTTCCTCTACGGTAAAGGTGAAACGCGCGGCACCATACAGTACATGGCGTACATGGAAGTTCGAGGGGGCAACGCGATAGCAAACGCACCAACAACCAGAAAGTCAGGTTATCAAACGACAGACGCTCCATCCCTACGACGCCATAAATCATAAGCGGCTATATATGGCCTATGGCATGACCACCATGCTGGACACTGGAATCAGCTTTCTCCACCAAAAGAAAAAAACATATCGTACATGTTCTATCGCATTTATTGTATTCGGTAATGAACCCGAAATTTATAGTTTTTTTCATGACATAATGTTTTTGGTCAACGAGATACGGACGCCACTTTAATGGTCAGAAAGTGCTGGTCAAGCGTGCTTTTGGGGTGGGTGGGGAATTGGTTGAGATATAATGCGGAGGAAAAGAAGAAGAAATAGCGACTTGAACTTTAAAAAAGAAAAACCCTTGCCTCCTATAATGGTTATACGCTACAAAACCTATGTATTTTTTCTCTCGATTGTTTTCGGTTCTGTATTTACTTCCGTATACACAGTATTGGCTGTTTGCGTTAAAGCTGGAGGCGGCATCTCGTTCGTGACGTTTGTTTGGTTTCAATCACCAGTGCCGCTTTTGAAGTCGTCAATTGGAACGAACGCGTGTCAGCTTTTGACGATTGCAACAAAACGTCAGGAACTGAATGTGGCATTAAGACAATCGATCCTGAAACATTGTCAGAAAAACATTTCGACAATTCGAACACGATGAAAGTACTAAATGTAAATGAACTAAAAAAAATTCTGCATGAACAATAGACGAATGCAACGTCCTCTAGTGATAATTAGAGGAGTCAATACAAAAGCAGAATATAGTGAAGCGGTGCATTGACGTCTAACCGCGAAGCGAAAAATAAATAAAAGATAATTTTGGTGGAAACAGATGGCGCACAGGAATTCGAGGGGTTCTCGTTGCTGACACGCTTCCATGTCATGGCACTGGGGTTGGAAATCAATAGACGGATAAAAAACAAAACACCAATGGAAGCAATTATTAGCCGGGGCGAAAATAAACAAAGGGATATTTGAGGAGAATAGAAATCTTGTAAACACAAGGTTTCGAACTCCAGTTCACGTAAACTTGCCTGTGACCTTTTTTGCAAGCAAAAAGAGCGAGCAAATCGTTTTACGACCGCATCGCTCTTCACTAGATGGCGCTTAGTATTCATGAAAGGATGCAATTAACTGAAATCAATCATCTGATTGAACCGCGATCAATGTCCTTAAGTTAAAAAATATTTATACGTAATTAAATATTCTCGTATAAATTGTCTCTTAATATTAGTCTCGTGTTATAACGTGATTTTAAAAAAATATTTTGAATTCCCAAAATTTCATAAAATGCATTTTCTTTCTATATTAGGTATCTGAGGTGTTGATTGAATAATAATTCGAAATTCGGGATCTAGTGTGGCAAATGTCGTTGGCATCGCTGGTATCACGTGATTGGCGCACGTGAGAACGACGACAGCGCCATTTTGGTCACGCGGAGACGCCATATTGCAATTTTCCTTTATTTATGGCAATGCTTGAAACTTCAACGGTTTATATCTCGAGAAATACGCATAATCGAGATCTGAAATAAGTTACACTCGACTACAAATTTGCGGAACTATCTACAGCTCCAATTTTATTTTATTTCGTTCAGCCGTTTGTAATTAAACGCTCTTAACGAAAAACAATTAAAAAGTGACATTCAGGATTATAATACAGATGAGTTATAAAATTTAGCAGACTGTGACGGAGGTCTCAATAGGATATGCAAATTTTTGTTATTTTTACGAAACGCAAGACTTAATCCTCGAGAACCCTTTCTAGAATTGTGCATTATTAAGATTGGATGTACATGCAAATCTATAGTGCTACTCCTTAGGCTTCTGTACGTCTTTTAAAATAAGAAAAAAACGAAAGTCTCTTGTTTTCGAATCGCGGAGCAGCAGGTAAGCATAATCCTCACCGCCCCAGTAACGTTCAGTCATTATTAGGATAATGAATGATTAAGGAGATTACCTTCGACGGGGAATCCAGCCGCGTGTATTTGGGATAGGGGGGATGAACGGAATTACGCTTGTTGTTGCTTTAATTGTGTATAGACGAGTAAATGCCGGGCCGAGGAAATGCTCCGCTTAATTAGAATGTGTAATGGAGTGCGTCTCCGCTAAGGAAAAGTTATCCTAAGACCCCTTCACTCCTTACAATAACATGTCCCGATTGGTGTCTGACTGTACGACTTCTAGTTAAACCGGCGAATTAATCGCCGCCTACCGGCAACGTGTCAAAATATATTTTACCAATCGATGCTCGCTAGATTGCAATCGATCTGAACATAGATGATCGCGTTCGTCATTCGACGATCAAGCGAGCAAAACAAATGTGAATACGTGGTCTTAGGAGGGCAGAGATGGAGCGACACTATAGCAAACACAGCTTGTAATGAATTGTAAAAATTCCTGGAATAATGTTCGTTGGCGAGTGCCGAGTAACAGGAAATGTATATTCGAAGAACATTAGCTAATTTTTTTCTTGTTTCGACGACGGCTTTGCATGTGCATCATGTTCACCAAGTGCAAGACCCTTTTTGCCTATTGCCTAACTGCGAGAGGTTTCTTGAAACAAAATAATAACTCCCTTGGAAGTGTTCTCTTAAAGTTAGCCATTTCAGATGAAAATTAATAACCATCGTATTTTTATTGTTGAACGCTTATTATGAAATTTAAAATGTACTGCGAATAAGTATTACGTTAATGTAAAACACATCCTGTACAGTTTCCACAAAAATTTACATTACATATGATAATGCATCAAATAAAAGGTCACTGACATAAAAAAATGTCGGTTACGTTGTCTAAAACTTTGGTGACATTGCAAATCTACTTAACTATGCAATTACAAGAAGGGTGCCTGGGTTTATAGTAATCACCAATGAAAAAGAATTATTTTTAAAATATATATTTGATTATTTTATGTTTTTTAATATTGTTATTTTATTTTTAAATTGAAAATATTATTCTGATAATAATATGTGGTATGGTGCACTTGGTTGGAACTGTTATCTGGTTTACTTGGTTGGAACTGTTATCTGGGTTATTATGGTTGTTTCGTGAAATCGACGACGTCATGCTTTGATGTGGAGACGCCATTTTTTAAGTTTAAAGCGAAAGGGAGATTATCCAGAATTTGGTAAGGGCTATTTTCTGAAATTCCGTCGCTAGCGAATTATGATGGTTTAATAACTTTATGTTAATTTTTATGCAATTTAATTGAGCCGTTCGTGAGTTAGTCTCCGGACATAGAAATCAAAATTTCTGTTTTACAATATCGGATTTATTGGTTAATTCATCATAACCTTACCTTATCTGTTTGGCAAGTTGTCTTTTTAACTATTTAAATAACTATCACAACAATAGTCGCACCGACTGCAGCTTTATTAATACAGGAATTTATTTCCCCCATTTGCCTTTTAGCCCCGATTGTTGAACGGGCCTCTTCCAAGTAGATTAGAAACGTCCGCGAGAATGCATAACCTGCACACCGACTTTACGACAAAATCCAATGACAATTTAGGCAATGACATCGTCTGCGTCTCCAATAACTAAAAGTGTCCGTTATTATTGCAATCTTTTCATATAATCATTATTATACTCTCATGATTAGTATTATTATTACCGCCATTATATATCTTATGTCAGCGTTGTTAGTGCACCGAATGTTATGTACTGTACAGCGCGTGTTATCGTCAATAATAAGTTGTCGGGTGCGCACGTCGTCCCCGGCGGGTTTAATCGGTCCTCCGCGTCGACGGAGACACGAGAGACGATCCCGCGATGATGCCGAAGGAGGCCCGACATCGTCATCGTCGCGTCGTCATTGCCGTCGTCAGATACAACCATCATGACGGTGAAAGAGAGAGAGAGACTCGTAGCACACAATATTAGTTTTGTATGACCAAGATGGCACCCATTATTGTGCGATCGTCAATATTACATATGGAGGGTGGATGGAGGGCGGAGGGGGGAGGGGGAACTCGACCATTTCCCCAGTTGGTTGGAAAGACATACGGATATCAATGCTCCCTAGACCAATTGCAACCAAGAAAAGATGATGGTTCCAGTTTGAGTCAATTCCACCCGTTGCCCTAAAGCGCAGTTTACACCTGAAAAGTAAGGCTCATAAGGAGCCGATCTTCTCTGGTCACGGAAGACTGATGCGAGCTCCTCTTCCCTGATCCATTGCAATGCTTCTCGATCTTTTGCCAACCAATATGGAATGCTGCAGTTCTTCGTTAACACGCCATTGTAAAATTTGCTCAATAGATGGCGCGGGTGCAACGTCAATTGAATGAAAGTATTTGTGAGTAGAGGCGCTGATCAAATGAAAACTGAGCGCTCTTCTTGTTGTGCCATTGGCGCTGATGGAGAGCGGAGCGGAGCCATGAGTGAGCGCACAGAAGGCGCTCAGTAAACGGATCCCATACTAGGCTCCCTTCACAATAGGAACTTTTATATTAGTGATGTTAACGACAGATACTCCATGAAACGATTTTTTGATTTACACCTAAAAACTACATTTGTGACTTTTTCGTTCCCATGCATCGAAGATCGATTCCTTAGAAACCAAGATTCTCCAGTGTAAACCGCGCTTTAGTCTGGGACCTGTCTTTCTACCGTAGTAGAATCTCGACTATATTTCGATTTCATCTTTGGTATCAGATTGGGCGCGAGTCTCAGGAAGATCCATATTCTCTGTGCCGCCAAGACGGGCGGTGTCTTCGCGGGTGGTCGGGGTATCAGCGACACAAACTCAAGGAATATTGCGTATAGAAAAAGAACCCTACCACATTTGCGGCACATAATACCGCGTCTTCACATATCCAGTATATTGGTTGATATACGCATTTGCGCCCAAACACCCTCACCGAACGTAATATAGACTTGCCACACTACACCCTCTTCTCCTCAACCTCCTCCTCCTCGGCGAAACCCGTATTATTTTCATCCCGCAGTTTGCTCAGAAACATATACAGTCCTCCCACCAGTTTCTCGACCACCTCCCCCACCCACCCTCGCAAATATAAAAAGCCAAACACAATATCGTGCGAAGGGGATATTTATACTTTAACTACCGAGAAGCGAGATGGTTTTCTCTGTTCATTGAACGAGTGTGTCAATAGTGAATGAGACAGCGACGACGATTGCAGAATTTCTCTTTTTATATGCACAGAAAAACCACACACGGATGTCGTCCTATTTTTTTTAAAAACATGTGTGTTCCGGCTATGGAAAACAAACATAGGATCAGGGATGAGTCATTTGATATTAGGCGATTATGGAGCGTGTTGGGCTGTACGCAACAATTGCCTTTGAGGTCCTCTGGTGGCCTACGAGTACATTTTCAAATAAAAGGTTGCGCTTGTGATTCTCGTAGTTTTGGAGGAATTTCAAACGTACAAATTTGAAAGAATAGGAAATAAAATTTTAGTTGATCCATCCAGCTGCTGCTCTGTATATCAATGATTATATAAACTTTATATATTACAGAGTATTATCCTGATAGTCGAGACGCCAATCAACTCGACTATAACTGGGGTGCGTTGAGGTGGCTCCCTCCCCCTGTCTGCCGATTGGTCGCCTCTCTTGGCAGCAGAGGGCGCAACGGAACGGGGAAGGAGAAGAAAGGGTAGACTCCCGTTAGAGTTGGAGAGTAGGTGCTATTGCCCTATTGTATTGATGCCAGCGACATTTCTCACACTAGATCACGAATTTATAATTATTTTTCAATCACAAAATCGGAAGAAAATACATACTTGTTATGTCGTTATGAAGAGATTAGATATTTAAATTGTCAGACACTTGAGAATCCTAATTTTTTTTAATCAAGTGTTGCTGTGTCATTGCCATGACGTAATAACACGTGACTAGTCTGCAATTACAATGTTATAACGCTATGATTCTCACCTAAAACAGTTTTTAAAAATATCAATATTATCAAATACTTTCTCTGTATTGACGGGGGTCAGCCGTGCGAAGCAGATTAGTTTTCTAGATATATGTTATCAATGGGTCAATATCAAATTAATTTTACGTAATCTTATTTTTTTTTTGGAAACCAATAAGTTTACTAAAGCCTACAGCATCCCGTTCTTAAGTTTTTAAGGGCAAGAAGAAGATTTGTGTTCAGAAAAGTCTACAGAGTCGCCAAATTTAGCAGCACATTCACCACCATCACAAGTAAACAGACTTAGGTGTGCTTAGCCTCGATAGACGTCAGTGTACAGAGGTACGTGTATAGTGACACTAATCGATCAGAGCGAGTCTGACAGCCCTTCCCTAATGGATTGATACGCGAATGTTTGCGCTTCACTTAACCGCCAGAATCTATCTCTTCGCTAAACCCCGAAAGCAGCGCCCGACTGAATTGGGCTCAGGTAAAAAGAAAAACTAACAGTACTTCAATCTCCGTATCGTCACTATTAGGAAGATACCATCTGATGAGAACATCTCGATCAACAACATGAGGTTACCACTGTACAAAAATCTGAAGCCATTTTACAGGTATATTTTTACAGAGCAGTGCTGCAAGATGGGCGACAAAGATGAAGTGCAATCAGTGTTGCTTTAACCGTCAACAGCAATGCAGTCGAAATAACCTCTGCGGAACACATTTATCTAGATAAATAAACAAGCCAGAGGAAATTTGAATATCGAAGCAGCAACCTGGCCGACGACAGACTATTCTCACAGAAACCGCTGTGACGCTAGTATTTGGTCGCTATGTCATTGCGACGGTTGCGACCCATGTGTTGTTCGGTGAACCGCTATTCCGAAATTGATGCCGCTATTTTAAGCTATCTGATAATGTGCCTCTATATTTGGTGGACAGATACAAAAATATACACTGTATAATTATATTAGGGGAGCTTTAATGCTTGCAGGCGTAATCATGAATTGAAATGCGACATTGTTTGCTAAGTTGATCCCACACACATGAGCTGCCGTCATGTTTACGGAATAAATAAGCGGCATTAGCATTATTTAATCATTCAGTTATAGATTTGCGTATTCTATATTTCTTTATATGCATTTAATGGGGTGCATTTTTGTTTCCTCGGTGTCAATTGTGTATCAAAACGAACGTTAATAATTTAGCTGTAGCGGTAAATAGAAACACAAATCGTCATTTAAAAATCCATACTCTGTATTATAATCCTGAAAATTTGCCTTGGCGTTTACTTACGAACGGCTTAACCAAATTGAATCAAATTTGAGCTGTAGATAGTTCCGCAAATTTATAGTCGAGTGCACGTTATTTCAGGTCTCGATTTTGCGTATTTCTTGAGATATGAGCCGTTAAAGTTTTAAGCATTGCCATTAAAATAGGAAAATTCCAAGATGGCGTCTCCACTTAACCAAAATGGCGCTGAACATTCGAGCGCCAATCACGTCACATTTTCCACACTAGATCCCCAATTTCTAATTTCCGTAGTTATGATAATTCCAGACGAGGCAAATTTTATGTTTACACAGTTCTTATTTTCAATATTTGTGTTACAAAAAAGAAATTGCGCATTCTTTTACCATCATATTTTCTCATTGATGCATTTACCGAGATTGGCTTCGCGCAAATGACCGAGAAGCCATTAACATAAAACAAGCAATTTTGACCAATTTTTTTCTCCTCTCCTGGGTATCCGGAAATATGGGTTTCAGATTATCGGCTCGAAGCTATGACAACCATTCGAACAAAGAAAGCCATTACATGATAGAGCGGGAAGACATTCACGTTCTGTTGTTTTTTCATCCCATCATCAAGAAAAAATATTTGAACGAGCGCCAACTTCTGAGAACCGAAAATCTGTTAATTTCACCCAACAACTGCGATGACATGTATCAAGAAAAAAATGCTTATGAAATAAGAAGTCTTTGTTACAACAACATAAAAATCATGAAAGCCACCAATTACTTATTGAGAGAAATCATCGAAACGAGGACGAAGCTTGTAACTATCAAAATCGATTTTTTTGAACAACCATTGTCTTTTTCAAATTTGACATCAGCCTATTGAATGGAAAGACGACAAACAGACTAAAACTCCATTGAACATATATTTTAGATTATTAAACTAAAAATTTACTGTTTCAGTTAAATTAACCAATTTTATTATTTTAAAAAAAATATTAGGATTCTTGCGCTGTCTAAACAATTCCTAATCTTCCACTTTAAAGATAAACGAAAAAGAAAGGGCCACCCAACATGCGTCGCAAAACTCCTCGTCTAATGAATTTAATAAAAGGAAGAAAAACGTCACACGAAATCTCATCCCATCCCTCCCCCCACCCCCAGATGCTGCTTCATCGTA
>JAQGBY010007399.1:0-11801 GCA_034698785.1 Mycogona germanica | reverse complement strand
AAAAAAGTCTCAAAAATGAGACATTCTCTCATAAGATATATTGGATTATCTTAAAAGATATATAAATTGTCTTAAAAGATATATTAATTGTCTTAAACCACATTTCATCGAAAATTAAGACCACACATGTGTCATTTTTAAGATATCATTTTTTAGTGTGTAATAGTCGTTACTCGAATCATATGATCTTGCCAATATTTCTTGTGACTAAATTAACCGGCATCGTTTTCTTTGGATTTTCTACCAAATTAAAAATTCAGATTTTTTTTAGTCCCCACCCATGGTCCATCCATGGAACAATTCAATCTACATAGTGTAGTCCTGCGGAAGCTCTGCATGATTTTATTTTTTTAGTTCATATCGGTAACTACGCGAATAAAACGACGATTCGACTGAACGTCAAGTCAAACCCGGCAACCATATAGACTCACTCTCCAGATGCTAATCCGGCTTTGACGCATGTCGGGGATTCGCAAGTACTTCTAGATAAGCCAACGACCTTTGTCAAATAAGGCATTGATCTTGAAAATGGATGCAACAGTGACCCAGATGGGCGCGCAAAGTGCAACAGCATCTTCAACAGGTGGTCAGATTTGTTTGCCTTTGTTTACATTAGCGTTGTTCGTCGTTCGTAGCATGCCATAATTGCATCCTTGGCATTGGTTTTAAGAAGATCAATTCTCGAATCGCGTTCGTCTCTGGCGTTCTTTTTGGAAGACTTGTCTCAAATTTCAAAAGGTCTCCGGCAAGCGTTTAGATATGTTTTTTTATATGTTCAATGTTCCATCTACCAATGGTGCCATATGGTTCCGGTTGTTTCGATGAAGCTACAGAGATCGATGATAGAATATCTTTTGAAAGTTCTATAGTTATTTTTTTATTACTCCTGGCCGTGACCTACCGTCAACACTGTTGAGTAATGGCGAGATGAACCTCACCCCACGATATGGATATCATCACCAGTGCCCATATCATGGTTGATTAATTATGTAGCGATGGCAATACTCGTACATTCTTGTTTAGTCGAATTTGTGAAAGCTTTCATTGATCATTTCCGTTGTTTATTTTCCCTTTTTCAGCCCACCGAAGGCAAGGACGAATCCGTCTTCAAGAAGGTGGCCGTGGTGGAGAATTTCTTCGACATCATCTACAACGTCCACGTTGAGATGGACGGCCGGGGCGGGAAGCACGCCGGACAGAAGCGAACCTACCGAGCGGTCAGTTTGTCATTGTTCATCCATCCAACCTCTCTTAATTGCTTCCAATGTATCCAAATGAAACCAATGTGGAATGAAACCCGATACCACAAGTATCAAAATGATTCCGTTAGTTTTCGTCATATGCGATAGTACGAGTGAGAATATTATATTTTTTTAATATTTTGCTAATACATTTTTCAAAGCTTAATGTTGAACATTCATTTTTCTCTTCATCCGGTGGCCGCAGATTGCCGAAACCTACGCTTTCCTACCCCGAGAGGCAGTCACCAAATTCCTGATGCAGTGTTCCGACTGCCAGAAACGCATGCACGGAGGCGGCGGCGGCGGCGGTGGTGGTGGTGGCGGCGGCGGTACCGACACCAGCAACGGCATCTCCAGTCCGGCCGACTCATCCCGCACCACCGACAGCCCCAGCTCGGATCCGCCCGAGATCGACTTCAGCCTACCGATAACCACCACCTACCTCAAGCACCTGCGCAACCTGGGCTACTCCGAGGAAGACGTGCTGAATATGGAACACGAGGTCAGTCTCCACTCTTTCCATTTTACGTTTCGTTAATTTCAGCTCGCGATTATCATTACGATACGATTTTTTATACTCAAGCAGTACCGCTTGTTAAAATCGTTAATTAAATAAAAGACAGTTTGCTTTCCTGAATACTTTATCCTTGCGATTAAAGCTAATCTGTATTATTGTGGTTTGGCAAGGCGTTGTTTTTTTAAGATGGTATTGACAAAACGTGTGCCGGTTATTTGTATTTTGCTCTTGGAAGTCCACACTGAAATGGGTTGTTTACCCCGCACGACGCGCTTAAAGGGGAGCTTTTGTAGACCGGCTTTCCCGCATTGCTCTGCCGCATGCGCCGCTTGCGCGCCGTATGGGGGCAGCAGCTGCTAGCTGTTGTCTCTGTGGTCGGCTTCGCCCGCATGTTCCGGTCAGAAGCGCTCTCGTGGCTGGAGGGTGGAAATTGGGGAGCAATGGGCGGCATTAATCATCGATTTAATTAGCGAGGCCCGCGTGAAATATTCATGGAAATATCTGCCGGACAGAAGCACCATCATCCCCTGTTGCACTTGCGGCTTTTACCTCCCACCCCCCATCAATCCATTGCATATCCCCTCTGCGCGTGACAGTTTAGGTGATCTCTGGCGCGCTGCTCCTGAGAATCTGTCGTTTTCGTTGCAGTTTTAATAGAATAATTATTGATAGTGATATCGATTGTTTTTGTACTATTGTCCCATTATGCGCTGCTAACGGGGAATTGTTATTTGAAGGGTAGAGTGCTACTGGCGACCACAAATTAAAGTTACAGACCAAAAAAAGAAATAAGCTCCACCCAGTGTTTCAGTGAAGCCCCAATTGTATTTTTTACCAACACTTGCGGTTTTCCAATCGGCCCAATCACATCAAACATTTAATTTAGGGGTTGTTATTATAGGGTGCTTCAAATTTGATTATGTTTCAGAGCGTATTCCAATTTTTTTAAAAATATTTTATATCCTATTATGTTGCACCATCTATCCCGAAAGAAAATATACTCTCTTGCAAGTTTCGTATCATTTTTCAAATTTTTCGTTCGTGTACATTCGATGAACACAACAGTGCCACAGCGCAACGGATTGGGTCGATTGGGTCAGTTTTTTCATATGAAAACTCGCCTAATGCACGATTGGCTGTCTTATCTCGTCATCGCCTTCAACAGGTGTTTCCTGCAGGGAATGTGGACTCCAAATTAAAAATAATAAAATGTGTTGCGTATGGTAGAAGACATGTATGGTGTACTCGTTGATTGCATCCTGAATTTGTCTGGTTACGTTTGATCACAATGAGAACATTCACTGTTTTATTCCAAATGTATATTTTTTCTTTTGCGAAAGTGGCGAGTGATTCGTTTGCCTGATGGTCGTAAGAGGATATGTCGGATAATTGGGTGGCCCCTCATTAAGGAAGCGCACCGTCACCGTTGACGCTTAAGCGAAAACACAAAGATTTGATGGTACCATCACATTTCGATGCCTATTGGCACCTCGAAAATCACCAGATTGCGTTGTTACTGACTACCGCCAACCTTTTGACAGATTTGAGCAAGGCCACAAATTCCAAGATTTCATCGAATCACGAGTAATTGTGATGATTCACATTACCCCTAGATGACACAGTCGCAGTCAACCATTCTGTGTGAACGATATACTGGTAATCGATATGGATGACAAAGCGACCCCTTCAGGATTTCACTGAGGAAAGAATTTATTCCGTTAACTAAATTATTAAAAAGTTAATTTCACTTGTAGTTTTGTTTTTCGGTTAACGACCATCAGCAGGCATAGTCCAATTAAAAAGGCAAACAGTTGTTTTTGTGTTCACGGGCGATTCCATTGTACTCTGTATAGGCCAGGTGGTAGCGTCATCGAAACTAATGAAGATTAAAATACAAGGCTTGTTTAGTATTGAATATAACTAATCGTCCTTAAATCAGATCTTGTTTTTTCCATCGTTGAAGAAGCATGAAATTCGCAATCAAAATTTGGACAGCGTCATAAAAGTGGTATGGGGTGGGATATAGCCGTCTTGACCCCCCCCCCCTGTCTTGCCGAGGCCCAAGCCTATTCCACTCCATCACTCCGCCTGCACTTTGCTGGATTCGCACGAAATCATCGATCTTTTCCCCCCGCTGCTCCTGCGGCCTTTTCGTTCAAAGACTCCCGCCCACGATAACTCGTCGTTTCGGGAACTTTTTCTCTTTCTTTTTGTTCTACTCGGTTTCCAACAAGCGTTTTGCGTAGTTTAGAGTTTTCGTCGTCAAAAAACATTTTTGAACCAGCCCGAACCAATCACTGCCAAACCAGACCTCTTAAATTGTGCTCAAAGCATATCGACTTGCATGCACATTATTCCCTTGAAAAATATTAGCATATACTTTTGAGCAAAATCTTATTGGGGAAAACTTCTACTAGTCGTAATACTAGTATAGTCTACTAGTACTAGAAATAATAACATTAAACGAGGACTTGATTTTAGGCGTCTCTTAAGATTTTCGGCTACCATTCCAATGGTGTCTTGCAGGAAAGGCGTCTAATAGCTGGTGGCAGAAGTTAGATTTCGAATGTCGTCAATTAAAATTAAAATATTATTCACCTTATAAAGTTACAAATAATGCTCTGGTGCTGGATACGGCTGCTTCGTGTACCTTGGACAGCAAAACGAACCAACAAGTCTGCCCTACTCTGTATTCTAGAAAAACTGGGTCCACCAGCAATTCCACCCTAAACGACCCCCCCCCCTACCCAGGAGGCGACCTGTTAATTTGCCTAACCCAAACCTATAGGTAGGAATATTTAGCGTGTATCTGAAATTGTACAGTCACGGGTCTCAGAGCTTTACTTCTACTCCGAAAGAAGGTGTGTGTATGGATTTTTCTCCCCCGAAAAAATTCGAGGGAATCGAACCCGCGAATAGCAGTTCGAAACTCTAATCGCTAGGCTACACGAGACCCATAAGTCAGCCGTCTCTCTGGAAGCCACGGCGGTAAGGCAGCGATTCTCATACTTTGGACATAATAGCGTGCTGTCTGATGCTAGTATGTGGAAAGACGTTATGTTGGGGGAGGAAAAGTGAAACGAGGACCAATGACAGACATTATCCTTTCTGGTCTGTCTGGCTACTGATCAGAGGGGCCGGGGGCTCGAGCTCATATAGATTCACCGAAATTCAGATGGAAGTGACAGAAAAAAGTTGCTCGAGCACAATTCGCCGAAGTTGGCCAGTTAATGGCGACCGCATTCGAGTCGTCCCGATTTGCAGTGCATCACCCGCGTCCCAGAGCTGTCGGGAGCATCATAGCAGCCAGCAGCAGCAGCAGGACTGGAAACGCGGTGCCCGTGGTACATAGACGGGAACTTTTGTTCTTCTTTCCACGCGAGTTCTATATATCCCCCCTCAGCTGCCTCTGCCCGCCCCAGCCCCGCGCGCGCCGTTGCTAGCGTCCGCAACATTTTTCGTTCGATATTTCATTAGCGCGTCCCGGGTTCTCTCTCTCTCTCTCTCGCTCCTTCTCGTGCTTCTCTCATCGTGTCTACCTCCCTCTCTCTCTACTTCTCTCCACCCCCACCCTCCTCTCTCTCGCTGTCGTGCGTTCGATATCGCTTATCTCTCCTCGTGTCGTCCCGGACTGGCTCGGGTCCCACCCCCAACCCCCCTTCGCTTCCCAGCACCGGTCTCTATACCAGCGGTTGGCAAAGGTTGATGCACCACCGCTCATCCTCGTTGTCCAATCGAGAAAGTCGAATCTGTTATCTGAAATCGAATACTGATGAAAATGTGCCTCTCACATAGTGCCTAAGCACTGAGAGGGGTACAGAATCTTCCTGTTGTGATCTTCCTGTTCCTGTCCTGTTCAGTGAATTAAAAAAAAAAAAAATCGTGAGTAGGGGTTCTGCGCGATCTCTTGAGCGTTTTGCTGAGAGAGTTCCGGGCCTGATAACGGATGTGCCAGTGGGTGTCCCCACCGTTGGGTCAAACTCATTTTTTTAAAAATGAGAATGAGTTTTTTTTAGAACATCTAGGTTCGTCTGAAGATGTCTGGCTTAGTAACTCTGTATTTTTTCGCAAATATCAGTTCAAATTAAAATAATAGTACGAGTCATGCTCGTCTCTTTCATTCGGTGCTCTCCCGAATCCCCCATTTCTGATCAGTTTTTAAAATTTGTTAATAATTGAACTACGTCAAACAGTGAAGTGGAAAAAAAGTAAAGGGCGGCAGAAAAAGAAGACCTACGTTAAATTAATGGATTGGGACTTGCAGCAACTTCTGGAAATACGAGTGTAGTACTCGATTGAGAACACTCACCAGAAACGACCCAATCGTCGGAGCAATAATAACTGAAATCAAAATTGTCACTCATGTGAACACTGGATTTAAAACAACAATGTAGAAAAATAAGAAATCATTTTATTAAACAATAAAATAAAAAATTTCCGACTCAATAGCATATGATGTATGTCCATACTTGGGGCAGCAGGAGAAACCAAAGGTATGCGCGTCACAGTGCTTGTTAATCAGACGCATCACGATGAAACAGGTTCCAAAATTTGAATCTTCGAATTTTGGCATTCGAGATGTCCTACAGTGACGCACGAATCCAAAAAGTGGGCGAACCACTGAGCTACAACGACAACGATACTCCTACCGTTCCAAGTTTCTGTCGGTCCAACCCACCGCCCCTCCCACACCAACCGCTGTCCTCAGTGCGAGACCCCCCCCCCCATCTCTGACGCTCGATTCCCTCCACCTCCACCGTCATCCTTACCCCTCCCCCATCTCTCTCTCTCTCACACACACACACACATACACTTTCCGTTCTCCAAGTGCTGTCTCTTTTTTTTTCCCCTGCTCGCTCCTTCGACTTTTTATCTTTCCTCGTTTCCTCTGTCTCGCGCCCTCCCCCGTTTTCTTCTTTTTGTTCGTCATTTTTGGTGGGCGGCAAATGTTCGTCTCGCTTCCACGGGCTCGCTCAAAAAATTTCTTCCTTTTTTCCGCATGTGTGCTTCCGTTTATTATTATTATTATTATTATTATTGCCAACTCGGCTTCGGTATTTCAAACGTTAATTTTCATGCTCGACTTTTTCTCCCTTTTGTCTGTTTGGAGTTGGTCGAGGTTGGAGGATGACGGGACGATATACTATCGAAATGTCAACAGTTTTTTTTTCGGCTGTCGTTCTAGACCAATGGACGGAACGGTCCAGATGCAGCCACCCACTGGACAAACGTCTTGAAGCACGATCACAGTTACTGAATCGTTAGATGTGGCGCCACCAGTTTTGTGGACCAATCGGCGGATGACGATTGCACCATCAGATGGGCAATTGAGGAAATGCATGTTGTTGTTTTTTGGTGGACGCATTCAGATATACAATGACTGAAAACACGCGAAGCGACGTCGCACCTTATAATGTTAGGTTCTTAATGTTAACGAATATGACTCTTGTAGTGCACCTTCTACTCTCGTTGAAAAGAGCAAAAAAATGACTGGAAGTTTCCAAAATTAACGACATTTCTTGAAATTTTATTTCATAACCGAAAATGATGACATAATCTTTTTTAACCGATCTTCCTATTTAAGTCTTTTCGGTTACTTATTGTAATATTAGGCAAGATCCAGCTTGAACTCGTGGCCATTCACAAGACGTCCAATGCAAACTTTTTGCAGTTTGGTAGCGGCACGATAGCTGGAAATTCAACCGCTAGAACAAATAGGATATTAACCCCCCCTCGTCCAATAAATAATGCTGACGAACGCGAGCGACCCTCCCGAATTGTCCGGCCTCTCGCAAAATGGCCGCCTCTATCACGTGGTCCCCCGCCGGAGTCGCGATTGGCGGATACAGTGTATATACTGTATACAGGTACACACCAGCGAGTCAGACGATCTCATTCCTCATCGACAGCGCGCCACCCGCCAACTCCAATCCTCGTTTCGGACTCCGGGCCGTTGTTGTCCCGCGGCGCCGTGTGCTCTTGCCAGTCTTGTCCACATCAATATTGCTTTGCCACTGGCACATATACGAGTACTGTACATATACACTGAACATGTACACGTTGTAGTAGTGTATACAGTGCGTGGTGTAGAAGGAAGGAGGGATATTTGGAAATAGCCACGCGGTGATCGCATGGAAGGGGAGAGGGTTACCGCACGTCCTACACAGGCCTTGCCCTATACGTCCATATCCTGCTGAGACCAACCTATAATACTCTTGGACAACCCTCAATTCACCTTTGTGACAAATAAGGGAGTGTGGATATTGGAGTGCAAAGATTAATGCATACGCGCTAGGTCTTGGCTATTAATATTCTAACCAGAAAGCGCCTCCATTTAAAACGTCACATCACACATTTTATGACGAGCCAAACAAAAACTTGAGTTTCGATTCGGACAAACCCCCCTTATTAGTCAACATGTGTAGGTCAAATTGGATACGATTGCCAGACATTTTTAGCTATCTAGATGTCTCTTTGCGCCCACTCGCATTTTCGCCCAAATTACCTGAGCATGTATCAACATGTCTGTGCAAACTTTTCACCAGGGTGTGGCGTCAGTGGTCAGCGGTTCTCAGGAGGTCACGAAGGTCCTATATACACTGGCTCGTGCGTGCAGGCTCTCCTCTGAGCTCTCGTGTTCGGTAACCATGGTTACCACTCTCTCTCTCTCGCTCCCTCGCTCACCCTCCCTTCATTAAATGTTGATTTGCCGAGAGCGTGGCCGGGACAAATGCCTGTCTACCTCTCTCTCTCTATCTGGCACACACGCCCCGTGCACCCCATGCGTGCCTGCGCGTTCCCTCTCCTTCATCGGTCCCCCGCTAGGTGGAGCTCTGTCGCTTAGTGGGGGTAGGGTCGAATTAAAGCGAACGCAGACCTACACAACTTCCAACATTTTCAACACGCGCCCTGCACTTTTACTAGCTGTTTTCATTTTAAACGGGGGTGCAGTTACCGCGCCTTTATTTAGAGTCGTTTTCTAGAGGCTATACGTATGATCATGCTTTTCTCTCTGCCTGAAATATTGCGCAGCCGCTGTTGTTTCGGCAGTGTTTATGGGTCCCGAAAAAGAATTTAACATCGTTGAATTTCCATCCCATAACTTAACCAGACCGCCGATTGCGCCCCCCCCCTCTCCCTCACCCTATAGAGTGCTTTGGCGACTGCGATCTGAGCGCCACCTATGTCTCACCGGAGGCAGGAAGAATAATGATGATGAGGACGAGGCACGTCGCGGAATCCTCTCGTCCCCCCTCTCGCAGCGCAGGGACCTGTCCCGGCCAACTCATCCTCAATCCATCGGTACATTCAAGAGTGGATGGAGGAGGGGGGCGGGCTGCTCCACAACACCCATTGTTCATTATTCACCCTTCCGTTCGATCCACGTTTCCAATTCCACCCAAATATAGACCTTTCCCTAACACCAACGTACACGGGTCTATCGAGTCCCACATAACCACCCCTGATGAAAATGGACGCCATATCCCCCATCCACTACTATAACATCAACCCCCTCTAATTCCTTTTTCGTTCCCCATCGCTATCTCTCTTGTGGTGCGCGTGTCAGCAGCCCACTACTCAACCCCACCCCCACAAAAGTTACCCACTCCTCTACCCCCACCCCCGCATTACCATTAACCTCCCTCCCCCAACCACGACTCACCAAAAACGCACACTGTACGTCCCTTCGGCCCGGGCCCTTCCGTATCCACCAACATCGTGTATCAGAACGAATGTCTCCACCCACCGAACACCCTTCATCCCCCGCCATTTACCACCCCTCCCTCAGCCGTCATTAAAATCCCCTTTCTGCATTCTGGTCTCTTCCCTGGTTCAGTATAGAACGCTTTTTTATTTTCGGTAGTGGGGCCTCGGTTAAGCCCCCATCCCCATTCTCCATTACCCCGTCATGGTTACACCCCCCCCCCCTTCTCTTACTCTCGGATATCCCCTCGAAATTTTTCTACGCCCAGACGAATTTCGATTTTCGTTTCCTATACTGACTTGTAGTCTGAAAGGTTAGCTAAATTTGCCGATAACGTATCGTCAGTTTCGTTTGCAAATGTGGCGCTGCTGCTGCAGAAGGGGTGAAGACGTGCCCCTCTATTTCTCCCATTCTCTCTCTCTCTCGTGGATCCCGGCGCAGTCCGACCCCTCGGTTGGTTCGCGCGTTTGAAATTCCAGGGTGGTTCCCACTGCCTCGTTTTTCATTCACCCACGTTTTATCGATTCGAGTTGGAGCTGGTTGCCCCACCGTTGTCTGGTGCGTGGGTGTGGCTCAATCTTTTACCCCGAGTGGCACCACTTTTTCCGGCTACATTCCCCATTGCTATGGGCCCCAGGTGGTGTTGGCGTGTGTGGCCGAGTCTCTTCATTTTTATATCATAGGCCCACTAATCGCCTCCTCCCGGCGAACCGATGAAACGTTTTTTTTCGCCGTTAAGGCAAAATCAACGGAGAAATTTTTATTTACAGAGATGCTCGCTAGATAGCGCGCGAGTCCATTTCCGTGCTGTCCATTTCCGCGTATTTGGAATCACGTAGTGAGAGGTGTTGTCATAGATGATCATGTATTTGAAACGTATTTCTTTAAATACATTTTTTAAATAAATTTTTTAAAAGAAGCTTTCGAAAAAAATACAAAGATTTACTTTCTTTTCTCGTTAGACGAATTTGGAACGTTTGATGCCCTGGCCTCGTTTACCTGTAGTTGTGGCCTTGCTGTTTGGGCTGGAACTCAATGACTATGTCTTTTGTCTAGGTTTCCGTTTATGTCTGAATCGCTCTTTTGGCTTCTGATTCTGCCGCACAAAGTTTCTGCGCCAAATTATCTCCAGACATGCGACTGTTCTTTGTAGGCCTGCAAAACGTCTCGAATCTTGTTTGCAATGTTTTTATGTCATGTCGAAAATATTAAATATTGTAATGCTTAAATGTTCGTATTAGATTAGATAAGCTTACACGGTGTACTATTTCGTAGAAGGAATACTTCGTATTTCGGGTAAATGACGTTAAAAATATGTTAACCATTCTGGGTGCAGTATTAGCTGTATGGCCTTATAATTAAAAGTTAAAAATCTCGACACCGAATAAATAACAAAATAAGTTATCTACTTCTTTTACATTTCTTTTTGTAGAATTACATGTTTCTTTATTTATTTACTAGATAAAATATTTGCAAAAATATTTCTTTTATGAAACTTAGTCTCAGAAACAGTTTAGAATTACAAAAATCGATGGACTTTGAAATTCTTGGAAAAAGTTCGAAAACAGGGCATAGAGATGGACCAGTGTCATAAAGTAACAGGAAAGGCTATAATCCTAATAAACATTGTCTCAAAAAAATTGTGAACATCGTAGAACTAAATATAAAATAAAGTTTGTATTTTCTGTCTGTGATTCGAGAGCTCACCAACGGCGAAACGTAGCTCCGCGAAATTTACTGTGGGCGTAGAGCCACAAATTCTGCGATTTTGACGCTGAAAATTTCATGTTTTTACGTGGTTTCGTTTTCGAATTATTCATTAATAAACCAGAAATAAACGTGCCTCCATCTACCGGTACTTTGTGGCGACTAAAAGGCGGGAAGTTTGGATGTGCTATACACTCCGATGTGCACTACCGATATCGAACTATCGAGATGTATCGTGATAGTTTTGAAACGGGGTCACGTGTTGTGTGAGGGGCCATGACTAATGACGTCACAACAACAAATAAGGTCGTCAACTTTATGACTTACGGAAACCACTCTTCCACGTAGTGTTGCGCGATAGTTCCAAGGCATACGTGAAGTATCGATTGTTTAATAGTTTGAGCCAAATCGCGCGGCACAACTTCCCTGTTTAAGGATCCCGGACGAAGCTGCATTCTTGTAAGGTTCAGTGAAAATATTATGACGACACTTTTTGTTGTGGTGTTACGTGCGATGAATATAGCACGTGAAAAGCAATTTTCATTTAAATAAACGAAGGGTGCCCGGCTTTGCCTGGGTTTACAGTAACCACCAATGAAATGAAATATTAATTGTTTAAATTTACTGGCTA
>JAQGBY010007398.1:0-11803 GCA_034698785.1 Mycogona germanica | reverse complement strand
CGAAAGTTTCGATCCCGGGGTACTGGTCGTTCCCCCTCGCACAGTGCCTAAGCACTATGAGAGGGACGTAAGGCCTGAAGTGCGGTTGACTACAGTTGATGGAAACTAAAAAAGTGTCGTAGCGCAGGTATCTCACTGTTCAGGTACTCATAGGTTGTTAGTTATACACATTGTACAGCTGATACCGGAAACCAACCTTTTCTTTTCTTTCGAGAATTCTATAAACGTTAAAATGATAAGTGGAGTTTCGAAATTTGTTTTCACCACTACGCCACGTAGTGAGGATTTAAAAGAGGGGGTCTAAGGAATTCTTGTATATTTATATACAGTCCGACCGGGTGGCCAGCTGGCTTCTCACCGCCCATGTGCTCACCAATCCTCGAATTGCTTTGAAAACAATGGGCTTCCCGCTTCCGCATAGAAAAGAAAGTTTTTCGAAGAATAAATTTTTGCTTCGTCTGTTTCGAACGACTCTTAATAGCTGACAAGTTTGGCGTTCCCAAGTTTGAGGGGGATATGAGATTGTTAGCAGATTGCTAGTGGCGTCAAGTTTATTAAACAAAAGCTCAACTACATTCGTAAAATGCAGGAATCTGCGCATATCATTATCAATTATTATTTATTTATAAATGCAAAGTTTGTGAATTGTGACCACACATGTGGGCGCTCACAAGCACACAAACAACTATTTGATAAAATCTAATGAATAACCGGTCGCTCTAGATTTAAAAACGATAAATGTCTTAATCCGTCAACAATTATTACTTATTATTCGTAGACATCACATTGTTAATACCAGGTTTTTAAATTGCATAAATGGAATTATTCTTCCATCGCTTGGATTATTTACATCAATAACTGGTTGTTTTGGTTCTTCCACTATTAAATCCTGTTTTGTTTGTCGAGCATTATGTTTTCAATGACGCGATAAACATCAAAATACCTATTTCTTAATGACTATTCAAATAATATTGTGTTAATCTATTTAGTTGAGAAATTGTAAGTGGAATTCGGGGTGGGCTTGCAACTGATTAATTGGCCATCTTTGCCTGATCACAATGTCGCTTATAAAGTGACAGTGCGGCTTTACATGTATTATCTCTCTTTCTCAATTTGCAGCTTCTCCATACTCGAGTTTTCTCATTATTTCGGGCACTAACATTGGTCTAGTTTTATAGCTGTTGCACTGTTGATGGCCGGTCTAATTGTCTTCTGGCAGTCTCTATTTTGTGCAGTCCACTACATCTAGTCTATTGCTCGTCGCAGCGAGTTTGTATTGAATTTAATGGCAACCTTGTTTTTGGACGTGTACATCTACGAAATGCGCCATCGTGTGTTATATATATATATATATATATATATATATATATATATATATATAGGCGCGATGAGCAACTGCATCGTCTCTCCACGTAGTCCTGCGGTTGCCCTTGTATAGATATTATTTAGGTTTTTCGCTCTCGTTTGCCATTACTGCATTTGGGGCCCTCTATGCACGGTACTTTGGTGCCGCCCTCAGCCAGAGAATAAATATTCGCGTGTGGATGTGTGTTGGGGCTTTCCGTGTGTGTGTGTACACGTCGAGCTGGAAATTTGATGGCTCACACTGAATTTCCGTTTGCCATGAAAGCCTCCACTATTGCAGCAGGTTTTCCAACAATGCCATAACTTACTCGTGTACGAGGGTGGGTGGGCCCCAACTCCCATGCACTTTCTCTCTCTCGAGCAGTGGATATAGTTTCGACTCGAAATGCCTCTGCACTTTTCTCTATAGAAATATAAAAAGCCATATACCGCCAACTTTCTTACCACAACCGATTTCCTGCGACCTTTGCCAATCGAAGTGAGGTGCCTCTCTCTCTACAAAGAGTGGTCCCATACAAGAATATGCGAGCAAATATTTCCATGTAAGTGTCGAGACAAGATCTTTTTGTTTACGCTTCAACGAGAAGTCGACATCTTGATATGAACTCGATATTAATTTTGCTGTCGATTTCTTAATTGTCATTAATCGATGATCGCGTGTAAATTTTTTTACACAGCCCAAGACAACTAAATTTCTTCACATCTCTCAATGAACAAATTGGACTCTACATGCGTACACATTGAACAAGAACAATAATATCGAGTTAAGAAATACGAATCCATATTTCTTTTTTACATACCGAGCGCTGGAGGCACTGTTGTAGTTTAGCGTCTTAGTATGTGATAGCTTTCACACTTTCACTTCTCGGATCTCAAGTCGATACGAGAAATTATCAGTTTAACATCGTCTTAACAGTTTTTCCAAGCCAAATGTCTTCAGATTTGCACAAGGGAACATGTATAAATGCGTAGCCGCGATTTTTGTCCACGGAAGTCACGTGACACCCATAAAATGACGTAGGCCGACCAACTTTCTTCCCCTCAATATGATGTGGTGCCAAATTTTCTTTAAACATCTACCGTAAAGCTTGGCCCGATGTACACACGGAGGAAATTGCGCAGATATGTGGGAGCTATAATTACTGGTGTTAGCTCTAACGAAGTCCCGGCTATTTTTGGATTCGAATGCTTACATTTTGGCTCCGGCATATGCTGTATTTCTTTCGCCACCTTCTTTCTCTTTCGTCACGCCCCCTATTCTGCGCATGTGCACATTTCTTACGACGATACTCAGGTATTTTCAATTAAATAGTGGCTAACTATTAGTCTGCAGATTCCATGATGCGGTTCTTGGCAGATGTTAACTTGTTTTAAAAAGAGGGTCATTTTACAAGGCGAGAGTCTTTTTTGTTGCGTTCGAGTGGCTCTTGGATATGCTAGCCTAGATGTATACGTGGTCTAACGTAATGCCTGCTTTTTAGCACTTCAATCTCGTTAAATTTACTATCAATTTTTATTGTTGCTGCTTTCCCGTTCGCCGACGCTTTCAAAATCGGTCGCGTTTGTCATCCGGGCGAGCGCGTGTCAGACGGGGAAGCTCCAGAGTGAAAATAGGGGGAGCTTTGGCAATTAGTTTTCCCTGCATGGCTTCCTGTCGTTCCTCCGCCAGTGAACCTACTTCGGGTTGACATTACATCCGTTCCTCGGTGATTGTCTTTCGCCAACTCTTTCCCGCTGCGTTGGGTAACGGGTCACGGGTCTTTTCGGGTGCTGGACGCGGGCAAATTCAACCTCATCCGAGACCGCGAACACGATGCTTGCGAACTTGATAATCCTCTAGAGAGCTGCAACCAAATCGAGAAATTTCTCTTGAATGAAAAAATGAACCTATGTCAAATTTATCAGTAAAATGTAATATTTTATCAGTATTTGGAATTTTTGTTAGGTGATTTTTAATTTGCATTGCCGAAAATTAACTAAATTGCGTTCGTGTTATGATTTGTTCGAGTGCTCCCGTTTGAAAATCCTCATCATAATGATGTCTTCACATACAGCAACTCGAAAGAGGTTTAAACGTAATTTCTTAAAAAATTAGTCTGTTCTAATTTGAATAGACGTAGAATTTGATTTAGAAGTTGAGAAATTGACAATTTTTGGTAGCCTCAGTGGCGCACGAAACTCTTAAGTATTTCTTCGATCACTGATCCTAGATTCCTGGTTGGTGTTGTGTCTTGAGCCGCAAAGGAAGGCTCCTCCAGGTCGCAGGAGCATGTAGGCGCCGACTGAAGATGCGACCTATTAGTTAACATAAAATATCCAGATATGCGAGTATTTATTGCCGAGACTATGGCCTGGTGAAACAACCAATTTCTTCCTTTGATCTCTTTTAGTTGGAAGATCGGGGTTCGACGGATGAAAATCGAAATACCATGAGACTCTGCACGCAAGTCGAATTGTTTTTTTAAATTAGTAAAACCGTGGATTGCTTAATATGTTGTATTTGTCACATGTACAATCTGTAGTAAGCGATAACCAATTAGGAGCAACGTTTGTTTATTGTTCCACAAGGTGTATAGCTATAGACATGTATTCAGCAATCATTAATAGTAAACAGTAACAAGTGTTCAAGTACTGATAATTTTTTTCCTTTTTGAGAACCTATTTGAAACAAATTCTTATCGTCATGTAATCTTTGAAATACAAAGTACACAAATAATTATTTTATCATTCATCCGTATAAGAGCACTCAATGCTCTCCTTTCTATAATAAAGTGTAAGCTGTTGCAAATATCTTTCAAAGTAGTAAAATCCGCCGTAAAATCCCAACTGAATCGATAATTATATAAAAGTTTTCATTTTTTAATCGTACAACGCTAATATTTAATCGTTTTTCGGCAGTCTTGTTCGTAGTTTTGGTACTTTGTCACAGTTATGGGGGTTCGTGCCCTAGCAAACTGGAGTGCTCCTCACGGAGTGGCGAGCCGACCCCATTAATTGTATATGTGCGCGCGAATACAATCGGGAGGAACGACGACATTCAACACCGCGAATTGTAAAACAGGATAGAACTGTTTCCACGTAGCGATCCGCTCGCGCGTCGACGCGCGCTCCAAAAGTTCGAAACACTTAAACGCTGAAGTAATTTTTAGTTTAATTCAGTTATAGGAAGTAGGGATGTCAGCGGGTGAGCGTTGTCGCCCATATAGCGAGATGGAGGAGCGAGGGGGGAGGGATAGAGTCATTTTAGCTATGGGGCGAAAGCGGGCGGGGGGGAGGAGAATCCGGAGAGAGAGTGAGAGACCGGGTCGGGATGGAATGGGGATGCGCAGGGAATCCGAGGGAATCCGTGGATAGATCGAGTGACGTGTGCTTCCGCTGACGCCTCGCCGTGCACCCAATGTCATTTTCAATGATGACCAGCAGGGGCTTACGTCCAGGGCACGAATTTGGTTCTGATTTCAGATGAACAATAATATTTGTAAAAGATGCATGTGTTTCGATTTTGTCTCGTGTAATTATGAATTGTATATAATTTTTTTCAATTATAATTATGAATTAATTTGAATTAATTTAATTAATGAATTAATGAATTTTTCAAATATATATATACAGTGAATGTTCATTATGCACATTTTAGTGCTGTGAAAAATTATCTGATTTGAAAGACTTATTCTTTTCATTGAAGCAAAAATGCTGTCGCTTAAAGCCCTAATTTTTCACCAGTTTGTATAATATCATTTTTTTAAAGTTCCCGTTGTATTAGATTTAGAGGCGCGTCATTTGTTTGCTGCCCAGGGTGGATCTGGGTATCCTGCGTGTATGCCGGGTACAGATACGCACGGTCGAGTCCCCGTTGTACGTGTCTTTAGCGTTGAAACCGTTGGCGTTATTTATGGTCGACTTTGGCTAAAGTTGGAGAATGGTGCAGGGGGGCAAATATGGGGACGCGAGGAGTGCTGCGGGGTTGGTATAAGGGGGGTGGGGGTGAAATAAAGAGAATTGGAACGCATAGATGAGGCATAGGAGCAGAGTATGCGTCAACGGGTACTTTCCTTCTCTTCGCCACCACCCTCCGTTCCATCCCTCCCTCCCTCCTCCCCTATATCCCTGCTCTGCGCGACGGAGAAATTGGACTAAATGAGATAGAAATTAAGAGTTGATGGATAGTGTGAGAAACCCGGTCGAATAGCGCTGGGCGAATTGCTGTAGTCCACATGCAGTGTGTTTCTGGTCTAGAGAAAGTAGTTCCGCACTGATTCCCGATATTGTTTTTTATTTGTGACGTGAGGCAAATCTTGATCCTGACTAACTCTAACGAGATTTTAAGCAATGACGATGATATTCATCCTAGATTTTCCTTGAAACGTGATTTTTATTATTTGCGTTTAGTTATACAGGTAATTTGCATATTTCTTATCAGGCAAATTGGGATGCATGACTTAACCATATCTTTATTATTTTGGTATCTGGGTAATTGAGAAGTAGATTTATCCCCATATCCTATTTCAGTTGATTGGAATGTTAAGGAAGTTCTAGAAGAGGAAACACAAGCTTAAGATGGCGTATGTAGTTATAGTGTAACACTAAGAATGATAGTTAAGATGACTTCGTAGGTGTCTTAAGATTTAAATGTTTTTTAATGCCACGTTTAATCTTCGCAATTCCGTTGCTGAAATATCCTTACAACCCCGCATGAGGACCTTAGATTTCTTAATAAATCGATCGATTCGAAACATATATCGTCAATAATTACGGAACAATGCTATTTTAGTAGATCTGATCGTTCTTGGTAGCGATCGTCTAAAGTGGGATTGGTAGAATTGAAATGACGGTCGGGATGG
Organism: Mycogona germanica; assembly: GCA_034698785.1. Classification (NCBI taxonomy): domain Eukaryota; kingdom Metazoa; phylum Arthropoda; class Diplopoda; order Chordeumatida; family Chordeumatidae; genus Mycogona; species Mycogona germanica. The sequence continues at coordinate 5,597 of JAQGBY010007398.1, read as the reverse complement.
AGCGAGCGAACAATAGAGGACAAAGTGTTGGGCTGAGCGCACCCCCGCATGTAGCGGATCCTGTAGGATCGCCTCCCTCCACCCTCCACCCGCAACCCTACCCACACACCCCCATATCCCATTTTCACCCTGGATAGCGACGCGTTATTGTCTCTCGCGCTTTTAGCGCACTTCAAACGTGCCTTGGCGATGTCTCTTTTGCTGTGTACATGTACAGTATTGGATATGGGTAGAAGGTGTATTACGGTACATATAAGAGGAGCTCGCTGGCAGACTCGATCCCGATCCTGTTTACTGCATTTATCCCACACCAATCCGGAATATATGTACCAAATTCAATTACATATCCGCGACGATTTCCGTCCCATCCGCACCTCCCCCTCTCCCGCATATTTTTCCGCCCTTCCACCACCACCACCCTAATCCCCCCCTGCCCACAACTCTCATTCCACTTACCGCAGTATCGCTCCCTGTTGTTGTAGGCCTACCGTTACACCCTGTCCTATATACAGCTTAAGGGCTCGGGACCTGTGACCACAACCATTTTGCTCTTGTGGCGGCGGCGTGTTTGTCTGAATTTATAAACGAAAATGCCACAGTGTATTAGAGGCCTTTTAAACGATCAACCATGCACCACCCCTGGAAAGGGTAAATACAGCGCATGTAGCCTATAAGTTATAAATGATTGCTTACGAGAATAGTTTAGTTGTTTTTTATATAAATTTGCATTAATCTATATCGTCTTTATCGATCCATCAACCGTAACTCGGTGAGTGGTTCTAGGAGCGGTTGTTACGTAGTGCGGCTGATGGTTTGTGCGGCCAGTGGGCAGTGCGGTGGAAGAGATGTGGCAAAGTTTCCCCAGTCCTAGCGGTACTTTTTTAAATTATAGGTTAGATTTGAAAATGTACCCGTCACTTGAGTAATTTTTGCTTCTATTTTAAAATCTGGTTTAAAGAACAATTACATCGCCTTGAATTCAAATATTAACTGTTCTAAAAAGAAAAGCAATATACAGGACAAATTCCAGTTATCAACATGTTTTCAAAATATTCATTTCAAATTCAAATGATAGCAGAGAAAAATAAAACTTTAGATTACTATCGGCGGTTGGGGAGCTTAGCAATATTAGATTGAATGTGCTATATTTAATATAATAAAGAAGTCAACGAACCAATCCGAATATTGGAGCAGTTTTCAAAAACAAATGGCCATCCAAAAAAATCCGAATAATAATGACATTGCCCAAATAGTTTATGTTTCGTTCGTTCATGTCATCAGCTCTTGTCACATCACCCTCACCACCAGTCAACTCATATTTATATATATATATTCTACCGAATCATAGCTGCCGTGGCAGTTGAAATTCCATTATTGGGTCATATTAGTGTGTAGTTGGGGTGAGGCAAAGTGTGGTGGTGGAAGGTGGGAGAGAATGTCGGAAACCACCCGTATAATTTTATTGTTTTCATAATGACGCGTCTCTTCGTTACGTCGTTGAAGCCTTCGGTGCTCACGTAGCGATCGTGGGTGATCGGAACCCTTCTTATGAAATGGTTCCCCTAGAGTAGAAAACAACATTTCGACACTTAATGCTCATTTCTGAGAAAGTCAGCCGAAAACCAGTAATACCAACATGGAATTTCTTTTTTGTAAAATTCGATGACTACGTTGCACAAAAAATTCAAAAACAAAAATCTGACATAATCGAAAAACACTCTTGAATCATAACGCTGCCGACGAAAAGTAGTGACGATTCAATTCGGTTGTCATTTACATTTATTGAATTGATATCCAATAGAATTGAACTAAGAATCAAAATTTAGTCCAACTGGCATCTCTCATTGTTCACGCCCTGGGCAATAACCCAGTCCACCTCAGTTAAAAGTGAGCCATTTTCCTAAAATTGTATTTCCGTCAGTAAATGCATTTCCGCACATTGCAACCGTTTAATTCAATACCGCCTGCCAATGTAGCTTTTCCTTCAATTTCTGTTTCAATCGCCGGTTGTCCTTAATAATCTAGCTCAACTTTCTGCACCCCTCCTGTATCCTTTTGCTTATTCAGTTATTTTCAGATTAGTTTCACCCGCACATCAGAAATCCGTCGACACCTATATCTTTTAGTTCGATAAAAAGAGACCATTAGATTTGTAAACAACTTAACTATTTTATATCGAGTTGTAGAGAAACGATTCGCAATAATTAAATTTACGACTTGTACATTACGAATGAGAACTTTGTATAACAATTACTCTGGAAGTTTTTTTTTAATGTCATAATGGCTCAATATTCTAAATAGTGATCATCGTATTCGAGATTACATCTCTGGAGCATGTCTCTGAATTCTTCCGTTAAGTCCTACTAAAATTGCAACTACAAGTTAAGTCCGGTTTGCTTGCGATCATGTCCGTGGATTTCATATTTGTTGTACACTGGATATAATAAATGGGATCGCCTTCGGAAAATATGATAAATGATTGCGCTATGCAAATGTCGATGCTAGGAATGCGTTAGGGTAAATTATAATCTTGGAATATGTTAATATTCCGACAAATACATATTTCGCATTTTATCGAACGACTAATAAATTCCGATTTGAAATTTTCAGTTATTGAACACACTCAAGAATAGCACGGTTATGGATCTATAAACATTTTGTAAATTATTAAACTTCAAATTGTTTTTATTTTTTGGTTCATCTTTCTGGTTTCCTCTTTCTTCAGAATATCTTTAAATAATGCATATTTAATGGCTAGTTTGAATCGTTAGTTGTTATTTTTTATTATTTTAATTATTATTCAGATTCATTTCGTTACAGAGGTATTCTGGAATCATTTTCTGTGTATCAGATACATGACGCGTGATGATGAATTAGATTTTATAAGCATAAATATTTTTGCTCCTCGACTTGAAATTTTCAAGACGCCTAAGTAGCATTTAACTTTGATGCCGAGGCTCACGTAAACTTTTGAAGTACAGCCGCACTGAAGCATTTTCGTTGGTTCAATAGTAATCGGTTTCTTCACAGCGAATAAGTAGTTCATGCTGCTGTTTGGTGGTGCGTAGAGCCTTTTACATTTAGTGTATTGAGAAGTGGGTCCCTTCTTCGTTCCTTCCGCCAAAATTCGCCCCCGCCGCGGCTTGATTATGTACAGTTTTTCCATCGCGCTATTGCTACTCGTTCGTCCAGATTGTTTGCTTTATAATGACGAGGAAAACGCAAACCCAGAAGAATAAAAATTCTCTGCCGTTTGATGTGATTGATGACTTTATCATTTACAATTCCTCGATCGCGTGCGCGCACATACAAACCACCGCCAAGCGAGCACAGAGAAATGCAGACAACAACAAGCTGATTCGTCTATCCATCTTTCATCCTGAGACCTCATCGCAGGAGAATTAGAAATGTGACTTAAGCCGACCGCAATTTCCCTCCTTATCATATCTACAAATGCGGGCAGCGCGAGTGCAGGCAATCACACAAGACTCTTCTGTAATGTGGCGAAGCCTTCTTCCGCGGTGCTGCCCAGCGTGCTCAATCGCTTTGGAACGATTGAAATCGTGTCTTCTGTTTCATCTCCATTGACGATTCTGATTTCACTGTAAATTTTTGTAAAGATTGGCAATTACAATTCCGGTAAAGAAAGGCATCTTGATGGAGGAAACCTTCTGCAAAAATACTTTTCTCCAATCTTAAGATTTTTCTGTCGCAGACTTTCTGAACATTAAGTTTCATTTACCAGTTAAGAGGCCCCTCTCTTGGGGGCTGCTTGCGGGTAAAATTTGTAATTTGTAATTTAGAAGAATTCTGCAATGTTTACAGAAGTTTCGAAGGTTGAGGTGTTAAATCTCCGGCACCTTTGACGATTATCCTTGAATAAAAGTCGTTTATTATTAAAAAAAAAACAGATGTTTCAATTTTAAGACGTTGATAAATTATAAGATGTACTTAAGTATGGTGTAAATAAATTTTTATGCATCACGTTCAAAAATACCGTTACAAAGGAGTCTAGGCAGCAGCGGTTCAACATCTAACCGAGTGTGGATTCTGATCTCAGGAGAATAGTATTGCACCCAATAGAAACGAGTGCGGGGGATTTTTTCTCCTCATTTTCTCAATCTCAAGTAGATGCCAGCGTCTAAATACATAAAGTATGCGTATGTACTATGCGTATAGGGTTAGATTGAGAGATGACTTCATTCGCAGACGACATCTCTAGCAAGCCGCAGTTTGTTCGAAGCCGGCTCAGTTCGGGTTATTAGTATTATTATTAGCGTTGGAAATTGAAGGACGTCACTTGAAGAAAACTCTCTCCCTCTCTCTCGTTCCAGCGCACTTCGACTAGATGGATAGATGTGTTCGGCACAAGGTCTTCTTTTCCCCATACACACAATTAGTTGCACACGCGAAGACGCGTGTCAAAGTCATTTCGCCCATCTTGCGCTAAACAACAACAGAACTAAACGCGTTCATCTTTTGGAATTGCTAAACCGCGTAGCCATCCCTTATTTAAATTTGATGGAAAAAAATTTGTTATAATTTGTACGTTCTGTTCGAGGCATGGGCTCGTACTTGCCAGATTCGGAGGGGGAGAGAATGACGGTTCGTCGAAATGCAAATCGACATTGTAAGTGGAGCATTCTGGAATTCCATACTATCTGTATGCGGAATCATTTTCCCCGAAGACTTTGTGTAGGTTGACATTTAGAAAGAGTTTCTCAAGTTTGGCTAAACGAATGGCGAAGACACGTAAAAGTGGTTCTGGTGACAAATCTCTCCTTTTCACGTACTTGGTAATAGAAATCTTTACAGCTGAAGATGTCGAATTAATTTTGGGTCTCAGAAAAATATGTTATGCCATCTATAACTTTGACGAAACTTTTAATTGGTCATTCGTAACGTCTACTTCCGGGACATCATGTAGGAAAGCGTTGTACAGCTGTCGGCTGGTGTCACGTTCGGTTTAGTCTCGTTTATAATTGATAGATAAGCTAACACCATCTATCGGCAAATCGATGAGATATTTCCTCCCGTCCCTCAGTTTCTCCTATATGGAAGGATATGACGTAACAAAACAGTTGCTCACGCTGGCTCCTGTATTTATCACTAAATGGAGTTAATCGTTCTTGCTAATAATTGAATGTATTAGAATTGTATTATTTCTTCATTCTCAATTAATTTTATACTGCTAATAATTAATTTTTTTAAAATAATTTAGACTAATTGCTTTAATTTAATTTCTTTTTTAAATTAGGTTTGATATGAGGTGGTGAATCTTATAGTTGTGTAACTCTGGATTTTCTCGGATTGAGAAACAAGAGGTTTTACGAGATACATCATCATAGAGTTCCATGTACCTGTATAATTTTTGCTGCCATTACAGAGTAGTAGCGCTATAGAAAAGAATAGAAAGGTGACACTTTCTTTCGTTAGTTTAATAATTTTTTTCGCTTGTAACTAAAAAAATTTAAAAAACGATTTACACAACTCTTAGCCGCATCATTTCAAAGTCGTGGCGTACGATTCGTCGTAGCCCAGTCGGTATTGCTACTGGCTGTGGCTCGGCGGTCCCGGGTTCGATTCCCGGCGCGGGC
>JAQGBY010007397.1:0-11804 GCA_034698785.1 Mycogona germanica | reverse complement strand
AAGGTGAAAATTAACTCGGCCTACTATCAGGCAAACGTCCTGGAACATTTATATCAACATGAAATACCAACTATGTATGAAAACGAGGCCAGCAACGTGTTCATTCATTAGGACAAGGCATCCGGCCATACCTCGCGTTCCACAGTTGAATACATGTTGAATTTGGAACGAGAAACGAAAATTCATACAATTCCCTTTAGCTGCATCCCAGTCAAGTCACCGGATGTCACACCCATAGACTTCTGTGCTTTTGGACTGTTGAAATGGGCACTCGGACACCGCCGACATACTACATTGGATGACCTATGGAAAGTTTGCCAGGAGAAGTGGGCAAACATTGGCCATCATGAGCTTCAATGCGCACTTCTACAGTGGAAACTTTGCTGCAGGGCAATTGTCCGGAAACGTGGCTAACACATCAAGCACAACAGGTGGAGGAGAAATGGAATTTCATAGGTTATACAGCTTTTTCAAAATCGGTCAAATTAAATGAATCAACCCTCTGTACAATATGTACCCACAAGCAGCCCCCGAGAGAGGGGCCGATAGCGGGGGTCGAATGACCAGTTGTATCTGAGATATTTGTTAAGGAGGTCCAGAACTAGAACCCCCAGGAGGCAACCTGGAAATTTTGCCTAGCCCAGGCTTAGTATAAGCTACCTAGGTAGGGAGCTTTAACGTGTACCTGACATCATACAGGCAAGGGCCCTATGGCTTTACTTCCATTCCAAAGGAAGGCGCGTTAAGGAATTTCTCTCGCCCGAGAAATTCCGAAGGTGTCTGCCGGAATCGAAAACGCAATCACAGATTTTTGAGGCGAACACTACCTCTCAACCACTCGACTTAGGCATTGGCAAGGGCTACAACCAGTACCCTGGGATCGAAATTTTGGAGAGTCTGCACTGGGAATCAAACCTGGGACTGCCAAGCCAGTCAGTAGCTAAACCAACTGGGCTACGACAGTCATACTAAATGAAATTTGGCACTACATAGCGCAATAGTGTAGGAACAGTAGTGAAGACCCCTATAAAAAATTCACAACTTCCTGAAAAATTCTTGGATTTAAATGAAATTTGGCTCTTAAAACAATAGTGTAAGAGCCAAAATTAATTCTAGAATGTGCTCGATATGTTCCCCGTTGGCCTTGATACAAGGCCGGAGACTTAACACGCCATTCTTTGATTGACGAAGCTTTCTTAATTTGTAGTTTCAAGTCTTCGATATTGGTAATCTTTGATTTGTTTGTGTTTTCCTGGAGAATTCTCCAAATTTTCAAGCCTTTCAAGGGTAAGCTGGGTCATATCGAATGTTAAAGAGTCTTGGCAACAAATAAGTGTCAAAAAATGGATCACATAAAAACTCATTTAATTATATTGTCATGGCCCTAGCAGATTGACTGCCCGAACATGCAACATTTCCATGTGCTAGGTGCAATTTATGCATGTCAGCCCAGGGAGGCATTCCAATAGCTGTAATTATGTATAACAGCAAAGTTTTCTAAGTGTAAAGTGTATGTATTGAGAATGGAAGGATGCTTCAGATCACTCCACTAGAGGGCGGCCTAGTCACTTTTGTTGAACAATGCAAAAGGCATTGTTATGCAGGAAAACACATTTGTGTTTTCATAAAGGGACTATTTCTACTTTTTTTACCAGTTTCCACGGTTCAATTTTCGATATCAAGTACTTTTGTTAAAGGTATAGGTCCCCTCTACATTTTAAGATGTTACAATCATTAATTGGACAGTTTGTTATGTTTTTATTGACGTTTTGATGTTTTGTTACAATTTCGGTCAATAGTTTTTGATCCAACCATGGGATTGGATTTCTGTAAAGTGTATGAGATTCGGGAGGTGTCCACCTTTCTAAATCATGCTTAAAAACGTTTTTCTCACCGTTAGTTAATTTTCTACAGCTTGGCAAAGTTTTCCTACAAACACCAGTTAATCTAGTAAATGTATTGAAGGTTTAGAACCTTCTAGAAGGTAGTTGGAGGTTGGCTCACCAGAGGGTGCCTCCACTACCTCTTCTGGGATTGGCTGAGAGATGTGCAGTGGTTGGCTTCCCCCACAATGCATCTCTCATCCTAAGAGTACAACTCATTGTGGCCCAGTTGGTTTAGCAACTGACTGGTTTCGGTGGTCCCGGGTTTGATTCCCGGCATGGGCTCTCGAAAATTTTGATCCTGGGGTACTGGTTGTTCCCCCTCACAAAGTGCCTAAGCACCATGAGGGGGATATAACACCTGTAGTGTGGTTGACTAAAGTTGATTGGAAGCAAAAAAAAATAAGAGGTATAAATAGAGGAGGCAAAGCTTCATTCACTCTCAATGATCTGCTGGAAGGCAGCCAGCAAATTTCTCTCTTGATTTCTTGTCCAGTGACCATCGGTTCACCACTCCATAAAGAGTTGGGTTCTTTGTTTGCCTGCTGGAACCTTTTCTTCATTTCTTGTCCAGTGACCATTGGTTCACCACTCTACAATTGAGTTGGGTTCTTTGGTTGCCGGCTGGAAAGTTGTCTTTTCATGTCAATTATTGAGAGAGATAGTCATAGCCTATTAAACCCAGGTTACAGCAGAAACCAACTTAGTAGCTTCTCAAAACCCTGCTAAGCAAGTGTACTTCCAGCCATGCACAGGTTACTGCCGACCACAGCAGTGACCGCCGAACTTCCAGTAGCAATCAGGTTACTGTCGACCACAGCAGTTACCACCACACTTCCAGTAGCAATCAGGTTACTGTCGACCACAGCAGTTACCACCACACTTCCAGTCACGCACAGGTTACCTCGCACTTCCAGTCGCGCACAGGTTACCGCCGCACTTCCAGTCGCAAGCAGGTTACTGTCGACCACAGCAGTTACCGTCACACTTTCAGTCGCGCACAGGTTACTGCCGCACTTCCAGTCGCGCACAGGTTACTGCCGCACTTCCAGTCGCGCACAGGTTACCGCCGCACTTCCAAGCACAAGCAGTTACCGCCACACTTCCAGCCATGCACAGGTTACTGCCGTCCACAGCAGTGCAGAAAAAGAACCACCAGCAGACCATGGCCACCTCATCCGGTATAGATCAGGCTTCTCAGCGCATCTCAGTAACTGCCAAATCGAATCCTTGGACCAGGCAGCTGCTCAGCCCAGTAAATGTCACTTCCAGTATGAAAGACAGGCTGCAACCAATGCCTGAACTCAACAATTCTCCTGCACCCAGATGGCAGCAGAGAGTAGCAAGAGCTCAGTTAATGTCACTTCCGGTATGAAAGACAGGCTGCAACCAATGCCTGTACTCAACAATTCTCCTGCACCCAGATGGCAGCAGAGAGTAGCAAGAGCCCAGTAAATGTCACTTCCGGTATGAAAGACAGGCTGCAACCAATGCCTGTACTCAACAATTCTCCTGCACCCAGATGGCAGCAGAGAGTAGCAATAGCCACATCTAGTCCAGAGCCGACAGCACGAGTACAGGGTGTACCGAGAGCAGCACCAGATTTAGAGGCACCATTCCTGGAAGAGGATGGCCAGATCGAGATGAACCTCCGGCAGTTGGCCATGGAGAGGCACCAGCGATCTGCCTCACAGACAGCGTGGCAAGAACCCCTGTCTACGTCATCTGGGACTAGTGACTCCAAGTACAATGTGAGCCAACCAAGGTGGGGACAACAACCACCATGTCAGGAAGAGCACCAGGCTGTGCTTAAACTGTTGATCTGGTCCGGGGACCCCAACCCAGTAGCCATTCAGACAAAACAACCTACTTCTGCTTGTATGATGCAGGTTTGTGGAAGCAACTACAAGGACAGTGGAGAAGACTCCAAATTACTTCCTGTACTGCCAGTACACCTGAGCAAGTTGTCAAGTCAGGCTCTTGTAGACACCAAGTCTATGCTCAGCTCATGTGATGATGCTTGCCAACAAGCTGGCCTGCAAATGAACCAGAGTTCCACTTCAGTATTGTGTCTACCAACTGGATTACTGGACAAAGCCATTGACCGGCATCCAGGTGTGCATGACAAGCTATCAAAAGGAATTACCTGCCATTTTGCTGCCTGATATCAATAAATGCTGTCATTGTGGAACATCTGGGACCTGCCACAGATGAGGACCAATATTTTAGTCTGTCACAAGTCCCTAGAATGGCAGTTGTTGAACTCTGCCTGAAGGAGATGTCACTCCTAGAATCAGACCCAATCTCAGGTGCTGTTAACTCTGAACTGCAAACCCTGCTAAGCGAGTGTACTACTGTTCTATAATTTGTAACTGGTGGACACCCCCAAATGTGATGCTAAAAGACTGTATGAATTGATTGTATGACGATTACATGTAAGAGTTGATTGTATATTGATTCAGTTGTCTATGCCGAAGTAATTAAGCTACAAGAATAAACATGATTCTACCAATGCAATCTTGACTCTTCATCTACACTTGTTTCGAATTTTACCTTTTAATCACAAGGCTATTCCTCAAAATACTTGATAATATCTCATTTTTTGTTACCATAATTTGGAAGTTTCATTTAAATTATCGAAACAATCCTCATTACAAATTTGGAGTATATATTGTGACTAGATAATTTTTCAATTTTTGAGCATGTCTGCTTAGCAAATTGGCGCGTCGACCATTTACACCACGATGAAAAGATTACACTTTATAAAACCAGTTTATTTCTTTACATTCTAATTTATTATGTTTTTATACAATATTTGTCATTTATAAATACATTTTTCTTATTCAAAAACACGTAACAATAACAACTGGGGTGCATTTTGGGGGCAGGAACGGATTAATGACATTTCAACTAATTTCAATGGGGAAAATTGCTTTGAGATACGAGCAAGGTTACGGAACGAATTAAAATCGTATCTCGAGTACCTCTGCACATTTTTTTTACCCCATCAACTTCTAGTCAACCGCACTACAGGCGTTACGTCCCCTCATGGTGCTCAGGCACTATGTGAGGGGAACGACCAGCACCCCGGGATCGAACCAGGGACTGCCGAGCCACAGTCAGTCGCTGAAACAACTGGTCTACGACGAGTCGTACAAAGACATGAGATTATGGTTCATAGAAAGACAGATTTATTTGATTTTGGAGATCAAATGACAGTGTCTACATTTTCATTTAATTAAAAAATATTTTTCTATTTATGATTTTTCATTTTTTCCAAAAATGCTTGCCATCCTTCTCAGTGACGGCCGGGTATTGAGCTTATCTTTTAATTTAAATTATGCCAATTCCAGTAAATTGTTTGGTAATTCCGTTTCAAAGAAGCTAGAAGTTAAATTATATGGACAGTTTATAGAAATGCCAATTGTATTAAACGGTTAACGGTATTTCACACACTTCCTTTTACCCCACGCATTTTATCTTTTGCGGGAAATCTGGAGTTCTACGACAAAACCGAACGCCCCCTAGCTGAATTGAAATTATTCTATTATTGAGTTGGTACGACTCGTCGTAGCCCATTTGGTTTAGCGACTGACTGTGGCTCGGCGGTTCGTGATCCCTCGCACAGTGCCTAATCACCATGAGGGGTACGCAACGCCTGTAGTGCGGTTGACTACTGTTGATTGGGCAAAACATTATTACAAATATTACAACATACAAATATTAAAGAGTTGGAATCGGTCCTGTACGCACTTCTTTTAGTGACTAGCCAGAATATATTATGACTTGCTTTAACTTAAAAACTTTGGATGCTACCAAACCCAGAACACGACTAGGGGAACGACGACGTCCGAGCTGTTCTCTCAGTCGTGTTCTGGGTTTGGTAGGATTATTATCCCTCGTTTCACTTTGATTTACATTTACTTCGACATTATTATTTTTAATGTTTTTTTTCTCGGGAGACTTTAAGGCCATACTTGTAATCATTCGAAGAAAATTCACATTAGATTCTTCATTTTGGATTTATATTCAATATTTGGCGTTCTACATGAAAATCCCTTAGAAGGCTCTTTGGTTGTACAAATATTTTCGTCAACACTGCAATAAGAAGTTGGGTAGCACGATCATCATTGGTTGTTAAAGCATTGAGTCATTCGAGGTAGAATTTTCAAATAAGAAAGCACAACCAAACACATTCACATATAGTTCGCAACGATCCCTTATCATTCCATCATGAAAGCTCAGTTGTAAACAGGATATTACATAGGTTCAATGTCGCATGCTGCTACGAACTGCTATGCAATTTCATCACTAGGCCTAGCCAGCGACAACTTATCCTTATTGAATACCCAATAGTCTGTCACTTCATTGCATTTGAATCTTTGGTTGTCACTATTAATTTTGCTTTTTGGTAAAATCATATTTTGATTTTTTATATTTCTATCAGTAAAAGTTCTGGCCATCATTTAATTCGAAACGATTCCCTAACATACACAAACACACATATTAATGGATTCCAACTACGCAGTATACTCCAAGGTTATTTCAAGATGGCAGAAGAACACCAAAATTGCCAGGCCTATTCGCCGTTTTGCGATGAAAGGAGGCACGAAATTGCAGTAACAAAAGCGCGACTTTTATTCCGGAACCAGCTATACTTGCGATACAAGCGATACAAAGCCAGAAAGTATTACACGGAAAAAACAAAGCAAAACGTCCAACATCGACAAAAGCAAACTTTCTCAAATATTTTCTGTTTAGGAATGTATCACTTAATTCAAAGTATGGATACCATTTCTGATGGGTCATTGGCATCGTTTGTCAACCATAAACCTCTCTTGGGCATTGCATACTCCAGCTTATCCCAAAACAGTCTATCACCAAGCTGAAGATAGGTATTGGTTTTGAGATAGAGCTGTACCTCAGGATCCAAGTTATCTGGCACGTCACCCAGCATGATCATAATGAGCCTCCGGCAGCGGTCCTCCATCATTTTGACATGGGCCGACTTGAATTCGAATCGACACCAGTTGCTACTGGCAAAGTTGTCAGACATGATCACGATGGTACGGCGGCTGAACTCTACGGCCTCCAATATGGAGTTGGTGATGTAACCTCCTACCTTAAAGTCACGTTGGTGAAGACACAGCCGAAATGGACGATCACCAGATTCCAACCTGGGCAACAGTTCATTTACTACGAAATCTTCGTCCAAGCTGCTGTAGGCTACAAAGGCATCAAACAACTTGCCTTTGTCATTGGTCAACTCATCCTCCAACTGTCCGAACAAACGAAACTCATAGCGAGAGTAGATGAGAACCTGCAGCTCATAACGATATACAAACGCCAAGACAACCACAATCACCACGATCACCATCACCGCCACCGATGCCGAAATTTCTGAAATTGGCCACAGTTTCATCTCATCACAGAATTCCGAATAGAATTGGAACAGTGTCACGCTGGAGTTATGGGCATCAAAAACATTGGAACATCTGGAATAGTTTCTGTCTAGTATTTTGGATGAGAATCTATCCAACAGACTCACATATTGTTTAGGATTGCTGGAACAGTCACATTGCCATGGATTGTGGCTCAATGTAAGACTTATCAGGAATGCTGAGGCATTGATGTTGAATGGAGGGAATTTGGTGAAGTAGTTGTTGTGAAGTCTGATCACCTTTATCTGAAGTTTGGAAAATGTATCTCGTGCAATTAGGTGCAAATGATTATGCTGGAGATAGAGTTTTTCGAGTCTGTTTAGGCCATCAAAAATGTGTGTACTTAGTTCACTGATTTTGTTTTCCTCCAAATGAAGTTCCTCTAATAGAGACATGCTTTGGAAAACTCCAGCATCCAATGCCTCCACCAGACTAGCATTTAGATATAGTTTCTTTATCATAATATAGGTTAAGAGAGATGAACCATCCACTCGAGTAAAACTATTTCCATCCAGGTAGATGTTGACAGAGTTGTACGGCATGTTTTGTGGAATTTGAGTCAAATTATTATTACTGCAATAAGCAGTTACGATGGTCCAGTCATTGTTCACGTAGCAAGAACACTCATCAGGACATGTTGGCTGCTCTTTGTCAGCAATCAACATTCGTGGCAAATTGTCTTGTTTGAATTTGCACAGGAAGCTGTCTACTGGAACAGTTGTCAATAATTGCTTTCTCGAATTTGATTTTTCAAATTGAGGAACTTCGCAGTTAAGTCTATCAAGATCTTTCACAAAACCAATTGCTTGATCTGCTCGTAAATCTTTGTTGTTAATGCCCTGTAGCCACTGGGTGTGACAATCACAGTGCAGCATTATACCTTCCAAAAAAAATTCTGTTTTCATCTCATTGTCAGCCAAAAGGAAACTAAAGCGTTTGACAGTTAGAAACTTGTTATCACGAAGATCGACCCATTTCAATTTGTTCTTTTTAAATGCACCTGATGGAATGAATGTCAAATTATTGTGACGTAGGTTATATTCGACAAGTGTTGGAAATGAGAAGGGCACGTTTCGTAATTTGTTGTAGGACAAATCGAGGTTCATTACTGGTATTGCCTTTGTAGCGTCATTAACTACTACTGATATGTGGTTATGTGATATGTTCAATTGCTGAACTTTTGCATTGATGTTGTTCAAATATAGATTTGATATGATATTGTTTTGTAAATCTAGTTTTGTCAAGTTGTTGAGGCCTTTATTGCCTAAATAGGAAGTATTGTTTAACCCGTTATGACTCAAATCTAGCCTTTTCATATTAAAGCTTTTTGAAAACTGGAGAGCAGGGATAGTGTTCAATAAATTATTTCCAATATTAAGATATAAAAGATTTGCCAGTTGCCAAAAACATCTTTCATTAAGAATCTTGATTAAATTGTGGGATAGATCCAATTCAATTATTTCAAGCAGCGTGTCCAATTCTGGCAAAGTTTTTAGCTGATTGTGGGCTAGCGTGAGATTTTTCAACTTAGGGCAGCACCTGAAGGACGTAATACTTATATCCAAAATACGATTGTGCTGCAAATTTAAAATTTCCAGTGAATCTAATCTAGCAAATGTTGACTCTGTAATCGACTCGAGCCTGTTGAAAGCCAGCACAAGATGGACAAGTGTAGTTATGTTATGAAAGGCGCCCACCTGAATTTGAGAAATTTCATTATTACTCAAGTCAAGTATGTTCAATTGAGTTAGATTTGGAAATGCACTAATAAATTCGAATCTGTTGTTGGTCAAATTTAGATGCTTGAGCGTCTTCAGATTCTCAAACATAGAAAGCGCTAACGAACCTCCTAAACGATTAAATCCAAGGAACATGATTTTTAACTTAACCAGATCTTTCCACATTCTGCCTGTGATATTCTCAATTTGATTATACTCCAAATTTAATTTAGCCAGGCTCTTCAAACCGTCAAACGCTTCATTATCTATTATTGAAATGTTATTATTGCACAGAAACAAGCTGAGAAGATTGTGCAAGCCGCTGAAGGTTTTGTTGGTTAACATTTCCAAACGGTTTGCTTTTATGTCCAGGGCCATCAATGTGGATGTGTGCTGCCACCATAGGCTTGTTATCTCGGTTAATAAGTTGTAGTTCAGTAAGAGGGTCTGGATGCTGGACATTCCGTCGAAGGCTCGATTAGCAATTTTTTTGAGACTACTATTTCTGATATTCAGATACTGAAGATTATCCAAATTGCTAAAAGTATAATCTGGCAATATGTCGAAGTTGTTTTCGCTCAAATGCAATCTTTCCAAATTGTGTCCACACTTTATATCCATTGAAGAGTTTTGAAATGATGTTAGAGTACTTTTCACGTTTCCAAAATTTAGTTGAGAGATGCCTGTCAGACAGTTGTTCTCTAGGTAAATTTCTGTCAGGTTGCACAGTTCGTTTTTCGGAATTGAAGAAATGTTATGAAAATTGATGGTCAAGTCGAACTCGCTGTGCGATTGACTGAAGACAGAGTCCTCGAAGAAGAGGGCGTGATCTTTGCAAGAACTACTTGATTTGATACTTAAGGACTCCAATTGTAGACCTTCCAAAACGGCTTTCTCCAGTCTGTCGATGCAGCACTCGCCAAAAGTCAACATTTTTAGGTCACGAAAAATCTTCATGGAATTGCTGGTCAGAGCACTGAACTGTTGATTTGTACACTCGATGGTTAGCGATCGAATACCAGACAAGCATCGCTTGCTCTTGTTGTTGAAACTGGTAGGCAAAAAATCGGAGTCCAGGGTGTCAGTCTCGCACATGATGGCGTACCAATCGTCCACAATATCACAATTCCATGGCAGGTAGTCATCCAGTCTGCAGTCATCCATACCGGCGTCTGGGACATCGAGCCGCAGCTGTGACTCTATACGATACATTTGCGACGTCAGCACCACGGCCAGACCCACTAATATCTTTTCCATGGTCATATAAGTCCAAAGTCCAAAATCATTCGTGTTCCATGAAAAATTGTTAACGTTTTGTTGAAACCAATTCATTAATGACCGTGAGTGATATTGAGTCTTACCTCGCCGAAATGTGAGTGGGTATTATCGAAGCGACGATAGAGCACAGCTATGTCTAAAATTGAATACCGCATTTTCAATCGAATGGATGGAAGAGTTGTGAATTAAACATTGGCCATGTCCGTAGTAGAATCACTTCCATTCTAGTACGAGGTTTCGTATGCGTTCTGCTAATACTGAATCTAAATGTCCGCTCATTACGATTATACGTTACTTGTAGACAGTACGTTCTCAGCTATTCGGTGAGAAAACCGGCTTTGACCTAATGCAAGTTCTGACTGCAGCAATTATAACTACAGCATATTTTCATTTGCGACAAAACAAGAGTTACTCGGAAAGAAAAGTGGCAGAAAAGTAACAGTGGCGGATTTAGCTTTTTGTTTGAATCCCAGTGCAATACTTAATTATGGCTCCTCTGCTCCTTGGATTTTTGGAAAATTAACACGTCCCCAGAATCTAAAATGATTTCTTTTTAAAATCGCAAAATTTAATGTAGACATATTTATTATAATTATATTTTATTGATTGTTCGCGTGGGGTTTCCTTGTTGCCTGTGTGGGTAAATCCTCCATACAGGCAACAAGGAAACTATCTGAATAACCGGATCTATTAGCTCGAGTTAAACTGTAGCGTGATAGGGGTTGGTCCAAGGAAAACAAATCTCTTAGACGTATTTTCTCTATGCTAGATCCTAGAGCATGCTTTGACGTCTTTGTTGCAGTGCCAAGGACAAAGCCGACTGGAAATCCCACATTTTGCAATGCATGTTCTGAACTGGCCGGTTTGAAAATGACGATATTTTACGATGTTTTGACGTCACTCGTACTTGCGATGGACAAGAGAAAAGTAAAATGACGTCACCACTTCGTCACCCTTGTGCCAAATGGGTTATTCAATGACTGATGTTCAATCTTTGGATCATTGAACATTTTTAAATCATTTACATTTCTGAATTTCAATGAGGAGGAAAATCGACGTTTACGCATAAAGAGTACGAGTGACCTCTGTAGAGGTTTTATCTACGTCTTATTCACTCCTGGTTGTGTGCTCCAAGGAATTTGCCGTCGTGCAATTGGCGCTAATAACCGAGACGCGAAACCAAAATTTAAACATATTTTATTTGAAACATTTTTTTTTTTAATTCACTGAAGTGATTGGTCACAACAGGAGTTTCTGTACCCCTCTCAGTGCTTAGGCACTATGTGAGAGGCACATTTTCACCAGTACCTCGAGCCAAAGCCCGGGCCGGGGATCGAACCCGGGACCGCCGAACCACAGTCCGTCGCTTAACCAACTGCGCTACGACAGGTCGTACTAATTTTAATTGAAGAGAAATAAACCATTTCCAATAAAAATCAGAATATAGTAGATTTGATGTCCGATAGTAAGACACTTTTAATCCG
>JAQGBY010007396.1:0-11805 GCA_034698785.1 Mycogona germanica | reverse complement strand
CAGAATTCTGAAGGGGGATTGTAATGTTGATATCGGGGACTCTGGATGTGCCCAGCTCCTAATAGAAGTAGAAGAAGCCTAAGCCACACTAGAATGGTGAAAGAACTTCAATGTACATCTGCGTCATAGTTTAACTCCTATTTCCTTAGAGTGTGTAGACAGTGGAATGGCCTGACAGAGCCTCAAATTCAGAGCCATTTAAAATAAATCCATTTCTGTCCCCAACTGGTCTTTTGACCCCCGCCATAGGTCCTCTCTTGGAGGCTGCTTGCGGGTAAAATTTGTAATTGTAATTTCAGTTTGCAATCGTCGCCGCTAGAGGCGTCGCTAGTTGCGCTCGTGTGTTCAAGATGGCGGTCACCATCAGCACCGCCATCTTGAAATTCTGACACCAAGTTAATACCAGGTTGTGTGGGTTCACCTGGCAGTGGCTGAGAAAAAGCGCCCTTCAGCATGTTTGCACGTCGGGCGTTGGGAGGACGTTAATTTCCGCTATAACCAATTATTGGCGGATGAGTGAGTTTGCCCTGGTGCTGCCCGTTTGTTGTGTGCCGGGGGTTTTAGACGTGACTTGCGTGCGGCTATTCCGCGGAGGCGGCGATGTTTACGTCGGCGTCCACCAAATTGAGGGGACGGTTAAGGGTGGCGGCTCGGTGGTGGGTGGGGTGGGGGAAGCGGCGTTGTCACCGCCATCTCCGTGTCTTTCGGTTCAACCCTTTATTCGTATCGATCTTTGGTTTGGTTGGTCTCTGCGTGCCTCGCTGGACTGACCTGAGTCCACTTCTAGGATCGAGACGCGCACGGGGCGGTGTTCGTTGGCAAGATGCGCTACCGGATGTTGCCTATTCAGGACGATTACATTGCGACCGGTCGTGGGTCAGGTGACTGAAGAGAAAGACGTGAGGCGCGACAAATAGAGGTGCACACTCTAGATTAGAATCCCAATAAAATATGGCATGATCGGCTTAACAAAATTGCATCAAATTTAAGCTGAAGATAGTTCCACAAATTTAAACTCGAGCGTAACTTATTTCAGCTCTCGATTTTGCGTATTTCTCGAGATATGAATCGTTGAAGTTTTAGGCATTGCCATTAAAAAGGAAAAAGAATCCAAGATGGCGTCACCACTTGATGGCGCTGTCGTCGCTCTCACGTGATACCAGTGATGCCAGCGACACTTGCGTCCACACTAGAATCCGAATTTTACAAAATTAAAAGAAAATGCATTCTCGTTTTGAAAAGAATATATATTTAAATTGTCAAACGTTTGGAAATCTTGCAGTTAAGATTAGTTCTGCGTTTTTACTGGTGCAGATAGTCGTACCAAAATAGAAAACGCCGCCAATTCCGATTGCTATCGACTTGGATAATTTAATCGATGGTGTTGGTGGCGCTGCTGTTTCTTGATCCCGCGCACCTATCGACACCGATCGACCGCCGACGCCGAGCAGCGTCTAAAGAGAGCACACCCACCCGCCCCTAATTGGAGTCCGGCCAACTTCCAATTAACCGGAAGACGGCAAGAGGCGTTTGGGGGATGGCGAAGATTAGCTGACGCAACTTCTCGGTCCTGCTCAGACCCTAACCCCTGGTTGCGTATCGATACTTGACTAATGAGACAACCCTGAATACTAAATTTTATGTCAATTTTCCCTCCAAGTAGAATCGGGGGCAGCACCTTTTTGGAGGGGTCGGCAATTTGTTTATAAGGAGATTGGAATCGCCGTCACCAACTGTTCCACTGGAGCGCCATCTAGCTAGCTAATCTCTGCCGAATAAACCATCTTGGAATTGGGGAATGGTCAAACGGTCTCTGGAGGTTACAGCCTTGCATAACACCTATTTCAATCGATGGCGTCCAGCATGTAAATGAACCGAGGCGCCGCTGGTGTTGGCCGAACTTGTCCGTTGTAATTGACGTCAGCGTGTCCACCTAGGGACGAGTGTGACCCGAAATGTCAGGTGCACTTCGCCTCGCTATTTCCAGTAGATATTCCTAGCACAAAATTGTGTGGTTCTAAAATCAGCCCAAAGTCAAATATGTGGAAGCCTTCATGATATTTTCCCCCTGTCATTGACATCGTGTCCATTTGCATTTTTAAAAGGGATTTTCATTTTTTTATGGGAATTCGTGCAATTACATCCAATTAGTATGTCTTAGATCCACTCAGTCTGCTCCTGTCTATGATCCAGCGCGTTTGATTTGCGACGAGTTGAAGCGACTGCTCAACAGATGACATTTAAGATGGATTAGATGTTCGCATATGGACGTAGATCACGATCGGCATTGTATCTCATCAACTCTCTGCTTGCCTTGGTTAAGCGCTGCTTAGAATCACAGAGTGTCTTCGGTTTCCGCTGGGCTGCGTTGCATTTTGAAACATAACCCCTAGAAACCTTCGAGAAAGACGTTGACAGGCCCAACCAAAATATGAAGACGGAAATTCTCATGACATGGTAGATGAAGTTCGCAATGACAGCCGCAACTGTCGATCGAGATGTCTTCGGTTAAATTTTTTGTATCATCAAGTTTGACGAACAAAACTAGTGAAAAGGTTAGATGTAAGTTAGATATTTGCTTACATGTTGCGCTGCAAGAGGGAATTTCAACGAAAATTGATAATTTATGTGCAGGCCCTTAAATTTTATGACGCATTCACCGTCGTTAAAGACCGACGTGAGGCTCGAGGTGCGCGCACCGGGCAAATCGCTTTTAATTGGTCGGACTAGACCAATGAAAAATAATCGGCTGAAAAGTCCGGCCTATTTCGGGGGAACGGCATTGCCTGGTGTAAGCTCGCATCGCCACCACCACCACCAACGCCACCACCCGGGCATCCAACTAAATACCCGGCCTCGGCTCGCGTTTCGCACGTCGAGGTCCCGGACCGGGTAAAGTTGTGTCGCCGCCCCGCTTAACGGCTAAATTATGCCGACAACCCCACGCCTCCCCTCCACACCCCATCTATATATATATATATATATATATATATATACGATATAGACGTGTACATGTGTGTCTAAGCCCTGGCGCAACGCGTGGATCTCCAATGTTGTGCGAATCTCACCCGCGGGTATTTTAAATATTTAATATATCGCGCCGCACTTTTAACGCCGTTTTCCATTTATACATGCCGTGGCTGCGTTCGTGTTTCGCTCGGCGTTTTCAAAAAGTCCCCCCGCGACGTGGAATTAGGTGAAGCCCCCCCGTTAACAGTGTCTTCCTGGGTCCGGCAGTCCATCTGAGCCCACCACCAGGAGATTGACTTGTGGGCCCTGCTAATCCTATATTATAAAACAGAGATTTTGATTATCCTGTCCGGAGACTAACTCTCGAACGGATCAATGAAATTGCATACAAATTAACATAAAGTAAAGTTAGTAAACCATCATAACTCGCTAGCGACGGAATTTCAGATCTCAATTTTCAATATTTAATATTAAAATAACCGTTACCAAATTCTGGATAATCTCACTTTCGCTTCAAACTTAAAAAATGGCGTCTCCACATCAAAAGCATGACGTCATCAATTTCACGAGACAACCAAGTAAACCAGATAACAGTTCCAACCAAGCACACCATACCACATACTATTACCGGAATAATATTTTCAATCTAAAAATAAAATATCAATATTAGTGTCAAGTGCTCGAGAGGATAGCGTTAAATTAAATATAACTGATATTTAACGTTTGCGTTTATCGTGTGTTATCGTGTAAACGTAAATTAGCCAGTAAATTTAAACAATTAACTTTTTATTTCATGGGTGGTTACTGTAAACCCAGGGAAAGCCGGGTAACATACTTTGTTACTTTATAGTTAATTAACTGTAGACTAACTGTTTTTCGGTGGCGCAGATCGAAACCCAAATACAAATGTAAGAGTGCATAAGTAGCAATAAAATATCGATATCCGTCTCTTCGAAGTTCACACTTGTTGTTGATTCGAATTTTCATAAATCATTTCCGTTCGCTTCTCCCAGAAAGTTTCCAAATATTGATTTTATTTTTTGGCGTAAATCTGGATTCCGATGCTGCTGCTGCTCCTCCTCTTCCGTGGACATTACATTCTTATTACAAGCTCAGAAGGAAAATTGATTGACTGATGACATTCGGATCAATTTGTGCTGTTGTTATTCCTTCTATAATGTCTGTTAAAATAATTCATCGTCAGTGTTCTCTGTTTGATGTTAGTGGTCTAATGCGGATGAGGCGTGATGATCTTGAGCTGTTGAGCATACACATGCTCGTATACGGCCTTCACCGTTGCGTTATTGTTATTGTTTTGGCGGTCGACACCACGCAACAAACGCGCACGTAGACGCCATCCACTTTCATATGGCCGTCCATGATGTCCTCCTGACACCTGTCATCTCAAAATCCCTGTCCTCAACCACCTGTGTCCTTGCTTTCCATTGCTGCTATTTTGACGCGCCTTTTGACGTGACAACGTCTTTCTCGTTGGTGTGAATGTTCTGAAACATTCGTAGCGGAAATGCGATAATAAACGCAGCGGAAGCTGACGTCACCCACAGCTTATAACACACCTAACGACTTAAATGGCAAATTCCGAATCATTATAGAAGCGAGAAGCGCGGGATGACGTCAATAATTTCAATCAATTTCAAGCAACACAATTTTCTTTCTCAATTGATGGTTTTGCAGGGATCGTCGTAGAAACGTTCGTTTCCTGGACGCGGTGACGTCACCTTCTATGGGCTAGCAGGAAGTTCACTTAAATAATTGCAATCAAATAATTGGATCGATAGACCACAGCGCCACCATCAGCTAAATGGAAGGCGATAAGCCAGTGTGGAGGCCTAAGATCTCAGGAGACTATGTGGAGACAGGGTGGCCATGCTCATAAAAATGTTGTCCTGGTAATTTCGGTGAAATGTAGCTTTCGTAACATCAATTATGAGTGAGTCTCCTCCATAAACTTCCCTCGTAACGCGTTAAAATTTTCAGCTTTAGGTGCTTTCAGCCACCCTGCGTGTTTGAAGTGTTGGATTTACTAATGAAAGCGCTGCAGGACATGTTTATAATTTCATTTATTGATATTGATTGATGACTATCAGCCTGATTACAATTATTGATACGAAGTTATGAATAATTACTTTGCTATCTGGTTTTCACCTACGTAATTTCTGTATTTACTGGTCCAGCACCGTCACGCGAAATGAACCAGAAAGGGGGAAATTCAGGATTTGCCCGGATTTGATCGTTCTACAAGTAATTCCACTTTCGGTCCATTAGGTGGCGCTGGCGGCATCCAGAAAAGCGAATACGGTTTCCAGCCAGATTGGAAGGCTAAATAAATTTGCAATTTGCATTCCATGTACCGTCTGTTAAAAGATGTCCTACATGTATTTTCCTAAATTTTGTACATGCATTTGACATAGTACAAGCCGAGGCTTCAAAGGGTCCAGTGGCAGGAATTCTGAAGCGCTGTTTACACAGGAGACATATTCACCGCTAGGTGGCGCGCGCGCTTAGCCGGGGGACAAGAAAACGGGAATTCCCTACACGGGAATCACCTGACACCACCAGCTATATTGTGCCAATCGTCTATATTAACATAGGTTGTGGTAACTTGAATGAGAATGGTCCCCCAAACAGCAACAGAATGAGGGGGTTTATTTGGGCGTGATCACGGAGGTCGCTGTCCACATGTCAGGGAGTCGCGATGCGCGAATTCCATTTGTCCGTTAGACTAAAGTGACGCGAACCACCAGATAATAAGCTCCCGTGTTGGGTGTGTCGTCCACACTCCTGTTGGAAGGCCTTTACACTGGACACAATGTCGCGCATCCAGGCAACGGTTTTACCCCCTTTTCCTCCTCCTAACACCTCCTCCTACACATATTTTATAGCTCCTATTTTTACAGGAGTGAAGTCACGTTCTCTGCCGACAGCACTCTCAACCAGAACGTCTTTCCTGGACATCGGCTGACACTTGATGCTACTTCACAGAACCGCAAGTGGAAAGTTTGCGGAAAATGTCTTCTTGAACACCTTTTTGTGGTGGGTCATCAAAGTTTTTAAAGCGGTGTTTACACCGGAGAAGATGCTAAGGAGCATCATAGCCATATCTTCGCCACTTAGGAAAGAAAAATTCGCAGTTCCATGTTGTTTTCAGGAGAAAACCAAAAATGGCAAATCCAGGGAGCGGGCTCCAAGGAGCGTTTGTCGCTTCCATCACGAATAGAAATGTTCCTATTCTGAAGGAAGCCTCTCATGGGATCCATTTTCACTGAACGCAATTGAGCGCAATCACATGAGCGTGCAGTAACATGGGCGGCATTGGTACGACAAGAAAGCGCCACAGTAGCGCTCTCGGAGCCGAGAAGAGCGCTCAGCGTCATTTCGGCATTGCAGAGACGCCAGTGGTGCTGCGATGAAGGCTCCATCCCAGGCTTCAATCAATTTGAAATGCAGCTAATTCGATCATTCAAGGTTCCTTTATTACTGAACCTAACTAATTTTGATTTGCATATGTCATCAAAGCACAAAGCATTCACAACGAAACAATATGGCGTCATTTTACACTTTTTCCCTCAATAAGTTCCTTGCTGTTTCAGCATTTTTGTTTGGATTAAATTTTGGTTTTCTTTATAATCTGTTCTGAAATGTCATCTTCTCATCGTGGGAACCACCGGAGGGTTTTAGGAGAGCGTATCTCTATGCTGTTGACCAAATTCTCACAAATACAAGTTCCCCCATCAATATGCAAATGATGTTAGCCGGATGCTGGTGAAAGCGGAAGTTGGACGTTCCGGATCCTGGCTCCGATAAGAGTCGATTCTACGTCCCTCCTCTCCCCTTCCCACTCCCCCTGTACCTCTAAAGGGGATGTGGATGTGCGAGTGTTCAACTAGATGGTGATAAACGGATTGTCCAGGTTTTGTGTGTGGTTGGTTGGTTGTTGGCGGCTTCAGGTGTTAACGCGGAAAATGTGAAATTAAATTTGCGCGACACCTCGTCGTGTCGAGTCGGACCAGCAGTTCTGGCGTCTGGAAAAATTAGCCTTACTTGTTGATTCAATTTTGTCGCGAGATTAAAAATACGCCGTTCATGAATATTCAACTAGATTTCGTTTATTCGAGACTTTGGCGCCTCTCCCCTCCTAAATATTACACGGCGCCATGTGACGTAGTCGAAGCGCGGCCAAAGAGTTAGACGATTGGAGCGCGGATGCCCCGTGTTCGAAACCTGAGCTCACGTGCAACATGAGCGCCACGACGCGGAAAAATTATCAGCGCCTGTTCATGATTTGGTTTAGACTTATCCTAGTGTATGGGTTTTCTGATCAAACGGGATTTTTCCTAGCTGGAGAATTTGTTATGTTTTCGATTTTTTAAAATAAGTAGTACGGTTTACACCTGAGAAAATCGGCTCCTAAGAAGACGATCTGTGAAATGGAGTGATACAATGCTCGCCGTTGTCATATTTGCTCAATAGATGGCGCCGCTGCACGTCAATTGAATGAAAGTATTTGTGAGTAAAGACGCAGATGCATGTAAACTGAGCGCTCTTCTTGTTGTGCCATTGGCGCTGATGGAGAGCGAAGCGGAGCCGTGAGTGAGCGCACAGAAGGCGCTCAGTAAACAGATCCCACGCGAGGCTCCCTCCACTATTCATGATTGGAGCGAAAAACGCTCCATGGAGCCGCTCCTCGAACCTTCTCTTTCTCGGTTTACACCTAAGAACAACACGAAGCTGCAATTTTATTTTCTCCTATGCGATGAAGATCGGTTCCTTAGGAGCCGATCTTCTCCGGTGTAAACGTCGGTTTAGTTCACCAATGCCCCTCGTCTTCTGTATGCACTGCGGATTCCCTCTTACGGTATTTTGCCTCCATTTTTCGTTGGGGTGAATAATAGGGCTTTTACGCGACTTGTGGCTTGCTGCGGCATCCATACACGTTGTATGAAGTCGTCAAGTATAATTTATCGGACCAGCCTACCGTAGTACATACGGAAAGCCATGCAAGACGTCGCACCCAAGATTGATACGACCCCGACACCCGTACAACAGAGTACATGTATATATGTACAGTATATTGCGTGCGCCAGCAGATTATTTTTTCGTGTACATGTATGTACATGTGCAGGCCTTTTATATGCGCTCCATTAATGAGTGAGTACTACATTAGACATCAGGCATACTGTATATATCGCCTTATGTTCCATTGTGTATTTTTCTGTTGATGGCCACTTGTTAAGTTGCTACTTGTATTTGGTGTGCGGCCCGGATTATTAGGTGCTTTTTTTCCTTTTCCTCTTTTGATGTAGTGTTATTTTTTAAATTATGCCTCATTATGTTTTGTTAGACAGATTAGGTAGATTTATGAGAGCTGGAACAAATCGTTTCCAATGGTTACTATTTGGCGGAATACTCACGAGACTGTTACAACACTGTAAGAATTGGATCTGGATTTCTAGACGAAACCAAGTATGCGCTTAACGGATCAAATCGTTCCCTCAAATATTCCTTCTCTTCAAAATTTTCCCATTCACATGTATAATGAGCACAATACTTGGCTACTTTTCTAATGAACAGTGTGTCTTTTTTTACGGCGACATCGTCGACCGTAATGGTGCCAGACGAAATGAAGATTTTCCTTACCATCAAGATAAAACTTAGGTCAGACCTTTGACAAATTCACCTTCAGACATTCAGACCAAATTAGTTGAAAATAAAAATAATATTTCCTACTTAATTTTTGAAACGTTAACATGACAAATGATTTGAAAAACACTTTGAAATTCGGGAATTGCCATTATCTCTAGAATTATCATTGGATCCAAAAATTATTGAAACTGCCAATGACAACATTATGTTGGTTAATAAAACAAAACATTTCTCATTTTTATTTTTCAATTCTATCGATACATCTTAATTTTGTGTTTAAAAGTGCGCATGTAGTGCATTACTAATGCGACTCTACTGAAGCATGAGGCGCCACCTGGTGTTTGCGAGTGTACAACTAAAAGACAACCCCTGCATTGAAAATGGTCAGCACTTCTCAAACCTCTCCCTTATTTATACCTGAAAACTGCATGAAACTGCGATTTTTCGCTCCTGCGAATCGAAGATCCTAAGGAGCCAATCTTCTCCGGTGTAAACGCCGCTTCAAAAGGAGCGTTAGCTATTACTAGACTATCGTCACAGGCAAGTGAGGACCTCCGTGGCCAGTATATTTGACAGCGAAGGACACGACTCGCCGAGAAAATATTTATTCTCGGAAAGCCGGACGAGAATTAGGTGTCGGCATTTCGGCGGTTAACCCCACCCCATATATCACGGCAGAGGGCGCTCCACATCCCTCCCAAAAACACCGAGAATGTGCTTAAGCTTTAGAGCTCGCAGATAACCTGACCAACTTCCGCTGTAAGTATCCCATCCCTGCCGATTGCACTAGGCATAAAGTTAAACTGTTTAGCACGACCTTCGTGGACCGAATGCCCAGATTTGCGATTTACGTCTGTGACGGGGTCGTTTGAAGGTGAGACCGACTTAAGAGAGTGTCTGAAGACGTTTCTCGTTAAGTTTTTCTTTTCCTTTGAATGGCGTTGGCTCAATAAATTCACTTCTCCGCCCCACACCCCCTACTCTCTTCCGATTGAAATGTAATTAACCGGCGAGAGGTGATGCTCTATCTCTCTTTGTACAAATGTATATGGCATCTTAGCTTTCTTCTTGGAGGAAAACCGATCGACCCTCTCGCGTTCTGTCTTCCAAGTTTCAGGCAAATCCACTCGAGACCCGAATCCGGTTGCTGGAACCATCTCAATCGTCTCACACTTTAAATCGCCATGTTGGGCACATTTTTTAAAGATAGAAAATGTGATATCAATTAAGCGAAACAATTATCCGAAATGATCCGAATTCTTAACACAGAAAATAACTGCGACGAGTTACAATGAAATTCAGAATCCGTAGGTCGTGGCCAATCTCGGTGTTCACGTCCTTAAGTGGATCCTGAGTCTCGGGAGAAGAAGTTCCAAATGCGCAACGCTTCTTGTCAGACGTGTACCTTTGCAATTGGCCCTTTTTACACTGGAATCAATCTTCCAGAGGCCCGCGCCCAAACGGGCCACTATTTATTGAGTTTTTACATAAACGTGAGCACCAAAATGGAAGATTCTAAAAATAACTGGTGTTTTCGACACGACCGGAAGTAATTCAAAGAAAGTAGAGAGGAGCCGATGGTAGTATTCACTAAGATGGTGGAATTCCAGGACTACAATTAAGATCTATCTTCGTTGCCGAGTTTCAAATTGTAGTCCTGCAGTTCCACCATCTTAGTTGGGTGTAATAGTTGAAAGTCAGCGACTTTTATGTTTTTTGGTGGTTTTATGGGAATTCGTACAAATACATCGATATCTGCTCCACTCGGTCTATTCATATCTATGACCCAGCACCTTCGATTTGCGACGAGTTGCAGCGACTGATCGCCAGATGGCGTTTAAGATGCATATGGCTTGTGCGCATATGGGCGTAGATTGCGATCGGCATTGTATCTCTTCAGCTCGCTGCTTTAGCGCTGGAGAACGCTAAAACGCGTTGGTCAGGCGCCGCTATTAATAACTGAGTGACGTGTTTAGTGTTGCACTTCCGCTGCGAGCATTTCCGCTGCAAGTCTTGAAAGACGTTGACACGTCAAAACGCAAATTTTGTTCACGATCGTGAACGATCAATTCGCCCAAACTATAACGAGCGCCCGCAGCGCCACCACCGCCGCCTTAAGTTCGAGGAGCTGGTAGTCTACGAGAAACTCCCGAATTTGTGCGCGGTGGGTCTCGGGAGTCCACCGAGAAAAGTTAATCAAAAGTGATGAGCTTAAAGTTTATCGAGTAAACGCCAAGCAATTTTAAAAATAATCTCCTTGAAGGCGACCGCGCGGTCGGCATCTTCGTTTGATCCCGATAAGCTGTTTGTAGCTGCGTCGCGCCAATGTAATTCCGGTTAATTTGGAACGCGCCGCTCTCTGTCTCATCACGGAGAAAATGCAAATGATAGTCCGTTTGAGGAGTTGAAAATGATTTCAGGTCGTCTGTTAATCAAGTTGATAGACTTGGGTCGTCCACAACTGCTAAGGACCAGAGAAGCATCTTCACAATTCCTGATGTTAGTTTTGCTCGAGCTTCATCTAGCGATTATCTTTGTGTAAATAATTACTTATCCACACGATTAGTTCGTCATTCATTCGCATAATTTTTTTATTGCAGACAGGTGGCAAGTGGTGATTTACGTCGGAGACGCAAACTATAGACACTGGCTTCACCTGGTAATCGGGATTGAATGGCATACGAATAATTATTTTAAAATAAAAGCGGAAGGATCGTCTTGAATATATATAATACAAGAATGTTACCCGGCTTTGCCTGAGTTTACAGTAACCACCAATGAAATAAAAAATTAATTGTTTGAATTTACAAGCTATTTTACGTGTATATGATAACACACGATAAACGCACACGAGATTCCGATTGTCGTTTACATTTAAAAATTCGAATTTTCACGTGCTATAATAACGTCATGCAGTGGTGCCTCAACATGTTTTATTTTTTATTTTAAAATTTGGATTTTCAATCGTTTGTCAATTGTTATGTTAAATTGAAAAAGAATCATTTTTGAAATATCTATTTGATTAGTTTATGTTTTTTAATATTGTTATTTTATTTTATTTTTATATTGAAAGTATTATTCCGGTGGTATGGTGTACTTGGTTGGAACTGTTATCTGGTTTACTTGGTTGGAACTGTTATCTGGTTTGCTTGGTTGGAACTGTTATCTGGT
>JAQGBY010007395.1:0-11805 GCA_034698785.1 Mycogona germanica | reverse complement strand
CAACTGACTGAAAGTCAGTCATCTTAACTCACTATCACGTTTAACTTTTTCCGTGGAGATTGTATTTCACAGAATCTACTCAACTGTGTTGTTTTTGTCAAATCATTGGCCTGCAATTTCAATAGGCGGCCTATTTGATAAAAATAGTCCTGGTATATTTGAAGTATTAACGATTTTTAAATTATTATAAAACTAGAGATCGGATTTTCCTGTTCGGAGACTAACTCCCGAACGGCTTAAAGAAATTGAATAAAATTTTACCTCCAGACAGTACATCACCATAGTTCGCTAACGTCCCCTTTTCAGATCACGATTTTCAATATTTCATAATAAAATAACCGTTAACAAATTCTTGATAATCTCCTTTTCGCTTCAAAATCAAAAAATGGCGTCTCCACATCAAACGCACGACGTTGTCGATTTCACGTGACAACCAAGCACCCCAGATTACAGTTCCAACCACATACTATTACCAGAATAATATTTAGTCACTGCACTACATCAGTTTTGTACCCCTTATGGTGCTTAGGCACTATGCGAGGGGGACGTCCAGTAACTTCCAGGGATCGAAATTTTCGAGAGCCCGCGCGGGGAATCGAACCCGGGACCGCCGAACCACAGTCAGTCGCTAAACCAACCGGGCTACGACGATTCGTACAACATTTTAATAAATTATTCCATTTGTCATTGATAATCCTAATGAAATATTAGTCGCGTTTTATCTGATAAAAGGAAATGTGTGAAAATTGGAACAATGGTGAGCCCACATTTTTCTGTCATAATTATTTCGCTTCCATTTATTGTCGAATTGAAAATTTAATCTGGGATTGCTTTAATACTCGACCAATGAAATTTAGACTAAATTGTCTTTTGTTTTAGTCAGTTGTTTTAATTCATGTTGTATGTTTAGTCATATATTGATTCGCTAAACTATATTATTGGACATGTTTGCTCATAAAATGGGTCTGTTATTAAAGAAGGAATTTTTGCTTCGTGAATAATTATAATGTGAAGCCGTTGCGTTGATAAATTGTTGAATTTGTCGTCTAGCTAGTCGCGGCTGTATCTGTTGGAGAATCGCTTTACCATTGCTATATTAATAAATTGAAATAGACTTAAATTTGTTAGATATTTTAGAAAAAGCAATTTTAGTTATCTTAACTTTTGGCTAACTTTTGATCAACCTAAGTGTTAATTTACATAACAATTGCGATTGAAAAAGGTTTAAAAAATTCGAATTCTTTCAATAAATTGAAAATGGTTAAAATCGCTTTGGAAGAGATCGTTCTTCCTTTTTCCTATTTCTTCTATTTTATTGGCATAAGAAGTTTTAGGCCGATGATCAGAAGATTTCGCCATGATGAATACGTTATGTACATTGGAATTCTTCTAACTGTTCCGAGTGGTTTGCGATTTTGTTTTTACATGTTATATTTTTTTTCAATAGTGTGTCTTACAGTCGTGGCGCGGGGTTTTATTAAGGACTTTGATACCTTTAACAAGCCCGACGTTGATATTTTCATGACTCTGTTTTTCATGTTGAAAATGCTGTTCTATGATTTCAGTGGCATTGTTGTCCAATTGAATCTATTCTGCATTAAGGACATGTTAATTGAACTTATTGAATCGATTACGTGTCTCGATATAAAAATTCAAGACGGGCTTCGGCTAAAACGAAAAGCCTACTCCATTTTTATTTCCATTCTGCTCTTTTTAGCATACTTATTTTTGAATTTCGGGAACTTGATTCACATGAATGAGCTTAAATTTGTGATTGTGTCACTGCATCATACATGTCAATTTATTTTAATAATGTGGCTTGGCTTTCTTGTGATTCTCTTTGATTATATCAACCTGTCAAATGACTACTCGCTAGAAAAATTGAGATGTTTCGAAACTAAATCCAAGCTTAAATTTCATCTGGAAATCATTAGGGACCTGCATTTAAAACATGCTAGAGTAATCAGCATTTTGAACAGTATTTGTTCACGTATGTTCCTTTTAGTATTTATTGTTCAATTTAGTTGGTTTCCTGATTTAGTCAGCAGCGCATATTTCTTAATTTTACACAATGGAAAATTCAGTATACTCGAGTGTGAAGTAATTATCGTATGTTATATTACCGCACTTCGACAATTATTCTTTATCTATGCACTAGCGAAGATATGCGAACAAAATAAATGGGTAAGTTAAATGAAATTATTACAATTAGGAAATGAAATTTTCAGTATGTTTAGATAAATTAAACAGTGGGACTAATAAAAAGGGAGTGGATTCAAATTTACAATTCCAAATATGAACACGTTCTAGAGGTCCAATATTTGAAATTGTAAATTTGAATACACTCCCATTTTTATTAATCGCGATTCACTGTAGTTCTGGCAATGTGTATGTCAAATTTCAAATTAGTTTAATCTAAAAAATAACCTAAAATATTTTTAGTAAAATAGTTTTTTTGTTTTAGTATTCAGTGCTGGTACACCACATTGATGCATTATTGGCTCAGCACAACCACGAGTTATTGTCAATATCCTGTTGTCAGGTAATTAAAAAAATATGCCTATCTGACCATTAGCTGTAGATGATGGGCTTTGATTGAGAGGACAAATGCTCACACAGAATAATTTTATTTCCAGTGACGTAAGAATGTCATCAGGTATAGTGGTAGAAATAAAAACGAATTTACTCTAAATCGGCAATATTCTTTTATGACAAACGATAGAATTCGGAATTTAAAATTTGTTTCAACAAGTTCAATTAATGCGAAAAAAAAATCGATTTTAAATTGGATCGTTAGACAGTTTGAGAAATATTCTTTATCGACGTAAGAGGTGAAAACGAAGCGATGGAAAGGTTTCGATTTTGTACGCACATCTTTAAATCTAAAAGAAACTCAAATAAGTCATCATGCGTTTGTCTCCATGTCTTTTGGGTGAACTTCAATGACGAGCCATTGCTTTTCGCAAGATGAAATTTCAGCCAAAAGACGCATCCCTTTGTTAGCCGCCAATAAAATTACACATACTCAATTAATTGTTTTTATTATAAATTCATTTCACAGCAGCTACTAAACAGTGTTATCTTCATCAAATCATCGGAAAATGTACCAGCTATTTCAATTGGTGGTATATTTGATATCAATGCTGATGGCATTTTTGAAGTAAGTATATATATATATATATAAGCAAACTATCTTTTTTTTAGTAAGCAATTTAATTGAGGCTGCTTTTATTTGTGAAATAAAGATGTGGTTTTGAAGTTAGCGCACTCAAAAGCAATTTCTGTGCTTACTCCTACTTTGGACATTTCTTTTAGAAGCTTGTGAACCATTCTTTCTTTAATAAGATTAATTAATAAGTCAAACTTGTTAAAATCAGTATTAAATCGTTAATAACTAAAATTAGTGGCATATGAGGTACAGAGTACTAGTATGAGGTTCAGGACATTGTTCAAGGATCTATCCTTCAGACATCGATTCATTTGAATTCAGGACTTCAAATTTTCCACTTTGTCTCAACATCCAAGTGATAAACATTCGTAGTCTTTTACACCTTTCAACATTAAGTTATTAAACAAAATGTGGCTTGTCTTTGAAGCTTAAAATCACTGACTATAATTTTTGTATTTCCATCTAGCTTTTTGTTACTCTGCAAGACTACATGCTCTTCTCTGGAGATTCTTCACGATGGCTGCGAAAAATCAATAAATTTTAATAATTTAAGTGAATTTTTACAAACATATTTACTGTATTGTTCATTAAAAGATTCATTCAATCGACAATTGTATTCGATTTATCTTTGTTGTTTTTCCGGCACAAGGATTTTGAAACCAATAAAAACGTAACATTCTGCATTCTCACTGACTCATTTGATGTAATAATTGCTATTGCCCCGCAGATTACCAAAAACTAAAATATATTTTCAATATAATATTTTTTTGATTAAAGTAGAAGTGAAAAAGAAAAGTCGTGTCTCTTCTGAGCGAGCAAAAATATTAAACATTTTTTTTCAACAAAAATTGGAATAATTTTTGAACGTAATTAAATTAAAATTTGGCTAGTCTTACAAAAATAAATAATTTAATTAAGCTTAATTTCAAACGAAAGTGTAGCTTACATATTTGACATTTTAAAATATACTTTGAGAAGTTACGTTAATAGGGCGCTATTTCCGAATAGAATTCGGCCAATGTAAAACAAATTCATTGTGATATACAGAAGTAGTTGTCCTGTCTTGTCTCTGTAGTTGTCCTTGAATATTTATCTAAACCATGTATAATTTCCCCAATCTGTTTCAGATTCTGTTTCAGATACACACATTGTTTTAACTATGAAAGATCCTAGGTTGTTTTATATCATTGTTAAAATTATTTACTTAGTATGTTTGTTTTGCCAATTAATGATTTGGTGCCTCATGGTTATTAAATTGTACCTGTATAGCGACTGCCAAGCGACGTGTTTAAATGGTGCTACCATAAACAACACACTATATCAAGGCCAAATTTCATTTCACATAAGCAACATAAAAATTCGGCGTTAATTTTCATTTGTTCCAACACGAACATAAAAAATGACTAAAACCACATTTGAAAAGATCCTGCTTCCATTTTCCTATTTCTTTTATTTTATAGGAATATCCGGTTTTCAGATGCTGGTGGAACATGGACTGAGTATGGAGATTAAACTATGCCTATTATTGAAGAATGGTGTGAAACTGCAATGTTATGTTGATGGAGACTTGGCCGGCAATAAGCAAGACAGGAAATCCACAAGTTGATTTATTCTACAGCTGGGTAACAACACCATGGAAGTCACCAGCAATTTCCAGTTGCAAAATCCTCAACAGAGGCCAAATATGTAGCAGATTCACAAGCAGCCAGGGGAGAACTGTGGATGCAACAACTGCTAAAGGACCAGAAACTGGAATCTCACATGTATGAGGATAATCAAGGATGCATCAAGTCTATTGGGTCGGATTGCTCAAGTGCCAGAACTAAACACTTTGATGTTTGTCATCATCACATTCACGATATACATGAGAAGCAATTCATTGATGTTGCATATTGTCCTAGAAAATAGATGTTGGCAGACATTCTTAAGACTCTGCCATGTGACTTGTTTGAGAAATGCGTTTTTGGTATTGGTCTGGTAAATTAATGATTGTAATTTATTTACCAAATTTAAGGTAAAAAGAATGTTGTATGATTCGATAAGGGGTGTTGGAATTACGAATTATATCCCTAGTCCAGGCAGCACTGTATTGTTTCTTTTATTGCCATTTGCAGATTAAAATTTGTAAAACTGTTAACTTTGAGCAACTGTCATGAATAAAACAAGTGTTTGTAGCCACTAAGTTCATCGGTTATTTTGCTAATTTTATCACTTTTTAATTATATTACAGGTTTACTACCTGTGTTCATTTTTATTCTATTATCAGTTCATTTTCTTATTACTGCCCAATTGTAGCAGACTTTTAATTGAAACTTTCTTTGTATCCAATAGCTGTCCTTTTTCTAATCCACTAACATAATTTTGTACTAACACAATGAGCCTTTTGTTTTTCTTGTTTCAAGGGTTGATAATTGCTATTATTATGGTTGCTATGGTGCTTTACTTTAAATGGTAGTCATTATTGATATTGACACAATATATCTTTACACAATGATTTGGTGCTCTTGGTTAGTTAAATTGCACTAATGAATGGACAAATTGCATGAACAAATTGCAATAATTATTTCGCTCTATTGATCTGAAATTGAATCTACATTACTTACTTACTTAAATTACATTACATTGGCTTTATTACTCGACAAATAAAATGTAGACAAATTTTCTTTTGTTTTTAGTCAGTTGTTTTAATTCATGTTGTATATTTAGTAATATATTGATTTGCTAAACTATATTATTTGACATGTTTGCTCATAAAATGGGTCTGTTATTAAAGAAGACATTTTTGGTTCTTGAATAATTATAATGTGAAGCCTTTGCGTTGATAAATTGTTGAATTTGTCATCTATCTAGTCGTGGCTGTATCCGTTGAAGAATCTCTTTACCATTGCTATATTGCTAAATTGAAATACACTTTAATTTGTTAGATCTTTAAGAATAACCTTTTTGGCTGTTTCACTTTTTTGATCAACCCTTAGTGTGTGTGCCTTTATTAATTTACATAACAATTGCGATTGAAAAAGGTTTAAAAAAATCCGAATTCTTTCAACAAATTAAAAATGGTTCAATTCACTTTGGAAGAGATCATTCTTCCTTTTTCCTATTTCTTCTATTTTATTGGCATAAGAAGTTTTAGGCCGATGATCAGAAGGTTTCGCCTTGATGAATACGTCATGTACATTGGAATTCTTCTAACTGTTCCGAGTGTCTTGCAATGTCTTTTTAACATGTTGTCTTTTTTTGCAATAATGTGTCTGACAATCATGGCGCGGACGTTTGTTAAGGACTTTGATACCTTTAACAACAACGAGGTTGCCATTTTTATGACTCTGTTTTTCATGTTCAAAATGTTTGTCTATGATATCAGTGGCATTGTTGTCCAATTGAATCTATTCTGCATTAAGGACATGCTAATTGAACTTATTGAATCGACTAAGTGTCTCGATATAAAAATTCAAGACGGGCTTCGGCTAAAACGAAAAGCCTACTTCATTTTTATTTCCATTCTTATCTTTTCAGCATACTTATTTGTGCTTACCAGAAACTTGGTCCATATAGATGAGCTTAAATTTTTGTTTGTGTCACTGCATCATACATGTCAATTTATTTTAATAATGTGGCTTGGATTTCTTGTGATTCTCTTTGATTATATCAACCTGTCAAATGACTACTCGCTAGAAAAATTGAGATGTTTCGAAACTAAATCCAAGCTTAAATTTCATCTGGAAATCATTAGGAATCTGCATTTAAAACATGCTAGAATAATCAGCATTTTGAACAGTATTTGTTCACGTATGTTCCTTTTAGTATTTATTGTTCAATTTAGTTGGCTACCTGATTTAGTTAACAGCACATATTTCAATATTATACACAATCGAAAATTAAGTATAATTGAGTGTGATGTTTCTATCATATGTTATGTTACTGCACTTCGACAATTATTCTTTCTCTATGCACTAACGAAGATATACGAACTAAATAAATGGGTAAGTTAAAATGAAATGATTATAATTAGCAAATGAAATTTTCAGTATGTGTAGATAAACCTAACAGTGTGAGTAATAAAAAGGGAGTGGATTCAAATTTACAATTACAAATATGAAAACGTTCTAGAGGTCCAATATTTGAAATTGTAAATTTGAATACACTCCCATTTTTATTAATCGCGATTCACTGTAGTTCTGGCAATGTGTATGTCAAATTTCAAATTAGTTTAATCTAAAAAATAACCTAAAAATATTTTTAATATATTCGTTTTTCTGTTCTAGTATTCAGTGCTGGTACACCACATTGATGCATTATTGGCTCAGCACAACCATGAGTTATTGTCAATATCCGGTTGTCAGGTAATTAAATTTTACAAGCGATAGAATTTGGATTTTATAACTAAATGACAATTCCAATTTGTTTCAACAAGTTCAATTCATGCGGAAAAAAAAATCGATTTTAAATTGGGTCGTTAGACAGTTTGAGAAATATTCCTTATCGACGTAAGAGGTGAAAACGAGGCAATGGGAAGGCTTCGATTTTGTACGCACATCTTTAAATCTAAAAGAAACTCAAATAAGTCATCATGCGTTTGTCTCCATGTCTTTTGGGTGAACTTCAATGACGAGCCATTGCTTTTCGCAAGATGAAATTTCAGCTAAAAGACGCATCCCTTTGTTAGCCGCCAATAAAATTAACACTTACTCAATTAATTGTTTTATTATAAATGCATTTCACAGCAACTACTAAACAATGTTATCTTCATTAAATCATCGGAAAATGTACCAGCTATTTCAATTGGTGATATATTTAATGTCAATGCTGAAGGCATTTTTGAAGTAAGTATATCTTTTTTTTGGTAAACATGTTAATTAACGCTGCCTTTATTTGTGGATTTGTTTGTTAGTTGTTTATTTGTGGTTTTGAAGTTAGCGCACTCAAAAGCAATTTGTGTGCTTACTCCTACTTTGGACATTTCTTTTAGAAGCTTGTGAACCATTCTTTCTTTAATAAGATTAATTAATAAGTCAAACTTGTTAAAATCAGTATTAAATCGTTAATAACTAAAATTAGTGGCATATGAGGTACAGAGTACTAGTATGAGGTTCAGGACATTGTTCAAGGATCTGTCCTTCAGACATCAATTCATTTGAATCCAGGACTTCAGATTTTCCACTTTGTCTCAATATCCAAGTGTATGACATTCGAAGGCTTTTACACCTTTTAACTATAACATTAAGTTATTAAACAAAATGTGGCTTGTCTTTGAAGCTTAAAATCACTGACTATAATTTTTGTATTTCCATATAGCTTTTTGTTACTCTGCAAGACTACATGCTCTTCTCTGGAGATTCTTCACGATGGTTGCGCAAAGTCAATAAATTTGAATAATTAATGGGAATTTTTACAAACATCTTTACTGTGTTGTTCGTTATAAGATTCATTCAATCGACAATTGTATTCGATTTAAAACCAATAAAAACCTAACATTCTGCATTCTCACTGACTCATTTAATGTAATAATTGCTATTGCCCCGCAGATTACCAAAAACTAAAATATATTTTCAATATAATATTTTTTCGATTAAAGTAGAAGTGTAAAAGAAAAGTCGTTTCTCTTCTGAGCGAGCGAAAATATTAAACATTTTCGTTTCAGCAAAAATAGTCAAACTAGAAACTTTCTTACTAAATATCTATGTATGACTGTTATTTTTTAAAAATTATCGTTTAAAATAAATTTTTAAATTATCCAAACGAGTATATGACGCTGTTGTCGAACGATCGAACAACTAAAATAAATACTTTTGTGAACAGATACGAGTTTTGTCATTGGCTTGAATACCGAAACAATACATTCCTGTATTTGCTAATTATCTTATAGGCGGTAGCTGTCTTTGAATAACAATTTTCATTTTTACAATGACTGTGCATGTAAATGTTATGATCAAACTTGTTGTTCAATCCTCATTGTTGAAATTAAATGTTTAAAATAACAACGAACAATTTGGTGCCTCATGGTTCGATCAATGGCACTATGTTGATGAATGGTTGCATTTGTCATCTAACTAGCAACGACCAACACATAATGTGGTTGCCATTGATGGAACGAACACGTATACAATTTCATATATAATACTTAACAATATCTAGTTTAATTTTACATTTACCACAAATTGGTAACCAGCAACTCTTATAATTAAACCCAGAAATAAATAAAATGTCTGTATCCACTTTAGAACATATCCTATTTCCGTTTTCATATTTCTTCTATTCAATTGGAGTAATTGGTTTCAAGAGTGTCATCAAAATGTCTCCAATAGTAACATTTTGGAAGTTCTTTGGAATATTATGTACCGTTCCTGGCAACCTGTACTGTGTAACCATGATTTGTTTGCCATTCTCATTAATCTATTCGATTATATATTCACGAATGCTTGGAGTAATATTTAGTAACGAGGTTTTTGTGAGGATATTGTTACTGTTCAAATTGGTTATTTCTTATGGCAGTGGCAGTTTCATCCAAATGCATCTATTTCGGCATAAGAAAACATTAAATGACCTTATTGAAATGATAAAAGACACTGATTTAGAAATGCACGTAAAGCGCCGGCTGAAACTAAAATCTTACACCATTTTTATTGTTATTTTACTGTTTTACTTATTTGATTTTATATTTATAATGCACAAATATTATAAAATTCCCGACGGCGAATATCTGGGTTCAACTTTAAATGTTACAAATCAATTGATAACATTGATGTGGCTCGGGGTTCAAGTGATCCTCTTTGACTTTATCCGACTATCCAATGCATTCTCCTGGAATAACCTTAAAAACTCGGCAACTCGAACCAATCTGAAATACCAATTGAAAATCTTTAAAACCATGCATTTAAAACATGCAAAAATTACCTGTTTGTTAAACAGAATTTGTTCGCCCATTTTGCTATTGGTTCTTATTATTCAAATCTTGTGGTTACCTGATTTGGTATGTGTTCCATTTGATTATAACAAATTGACCGAAGAAAAATATTTTAACTTTTACGTTGCAATATTTACTACCGCACCGCAACTTCTTTTATACGTCAGTGGAATGTTGAATATCTATCAACATAATAAATTTGTAAGTACATCATGAATTCTGCTTTATTGCTAGCCAACTGATAATTTGCTGAAAATAAACTTAAAATAAATTTGTGCATCATAAAATGTTTTTTTCCATTCTCCCTAGCATTCAATTCTGGTACGTCAAGTTGTCTTTTCACAAGTTCGGATCAAACCAAGGCTTTCGTCATTATCTGTTTCTCAGGTAATTACACAACCGAATTCATCCTGTATTGGTTCTTAATTCTAATTGCGGTTTGAAACAGACACCCAACAAATTAAAGGGTTTAAATAATACTCGTTTATCAAGATATCCGTCTCACGATTAGATTTTGGATTTTAATTCTCTTTTTAAAAAATATATCGTACAGAGTAATTATAATTATAATATAATTTTTTATATTTTTTATTACAATTGTGTGAGATATTGACACACTATTCTAATCGTGTGATTTTATTTTCAGCAATTGCTTAATTATAACGTCTACTTGAAATCTTTGAACAAAATGCCTGTGATTGAAATAGGTGGTTTCTTTGGAGTGAATTCAGATGGTATTACTGATGTAAGTGTCGTCATTTTATGTTATTACTTTAGAATTTTGGTACGGTAAATAATCTTGTTTCAAAATTAAATACTAATTATCTCTTTTGGCCAAAAGAAAAAATTAACATAACTAGTCGAATTAGCCGCAATCTAATTCTCCCGACTCCCATAAATAAAAGAGGTAATTTTTATTGTGTTCATACAACTAAGAAAACATTATGTTATTATACCATGTCACTCGCAAATAACCAAATTATATTTTTGTATAGATTATAGTTGTTCTACACGATTATTTCACCATTTTTGGAGGCATGTCAACATGGTTTCGAAAATCTGAGCAATATGGACGATAATGCGCCTGAGCGAACAAAATCCCACCTCATTAAAATTGTATTGTATATCATTGAAATTATTCAGAACTATTTCATATTTAATCTGTATGAAGAACGTAGCTCCAATAAAATCAATTCAACCACTTTGACTTTGTCTTATTATTTATTAGAGAAATAGACCGCATCGATCGGCTGTTCCCATCATTTCATAGAACGACGTTAATATATCTAACAAATTAAATATGTCAATATGTAACAAATTATGTAAAACAATTTGGAGGTTACCCCATAAATAATGTTTTTTCCTCACTATTACAGAGTATTTTCCCATGAATTTTCAGTATTTCAGAAAGTGAAATAATTACTTTTATAAAATGAGAAAAAGTACATCGTAATAAATTTTTGTGAAAAATGAGAAGGCCTGAATGCATGCAGTTGATCTGCCCCCTGATTTTAATTGGTTGGCAATCACACAGAACACGCTCTGCATCTGAAATTGGTAAAATGGCATTTTTGGCAGAAACCACCAATCACTTGGAACGAATCATGTGAAGGGTCTACCTTTAATTCACGATTACAAGGACATTACAAAAATTGCAACCAGCTCAACCCTATTAAACCATAATGTTGTACAAAATCAATGGCACAAAACATTCGCGCATTTCAGTATTTGT
>JAQGBY010007394.1:0-11805 GCA_034698785.1 Mycogona germanica | reverse complement strand
AAATATATCCTGGTGATGGTGGATCATCTTACCAGGTATATTGAATGTTTTGCCATGCCTGATCAATTGGCTTCAACTATAGCCAAGGTTTTTGTGATGCAGATTATTATGAGGTATGGAACACCTACTCAGTTGTTAACTGACAGAGGTACCAATTATGTGTCTGACCTGTTTGCAGTGGTTTGTATGCTCTGCAATGCTTCACAAATTCAGACATCTGAGTATCACTCTCAAGCCAATGGGATGAATGAAAGGTTTAATCGTGCCTTGGCTGACTCACTGTATCATTATGTGAATAGTAGTCGAAGCCATTGGGATAGTTGAATCCCTTATGTTGTTTTTGCATACCTCATTCATCTACTGGAGAAACGGCATTTTTCTTGATGTATAATAGGGACCCGGAATTGCCATTCCCGGCCCTAATACAGCCAAGGCGTGTGCTCTACAATGTAGATTAAAGGTATGATGAGGAAGCTCGAGTAAGGTTACAGAGGGCTTATGAGGAAGCTCATAGTGGACTAGATGTAAGTTTTCAGCAAGCCAAGAAAGGCTATTATAAAGGCTGCAAGGAGCCTGTGGTTAAGATAGGTGATTCTGTTATGATAAAAATAATGCAGTTTAAGAAGGGAAAGAATGGAAAGAAGGGAAAGAAGAAAGAAAAGAGGAAGCTCTCCAGTAAATGGGATGGCCCATATGTGGTAATTAAGCAAACGAGTCTTGTGAATTTTGAGATTCAGAATGCCAGAGTTAAGACTCTAAGAGTCCATGTTAATAGGTTGAAATTGGTTAAAATAAGGAAATCTCCATTGCCTGCAGGAACGGGAGGAATTAAGGATGTTAATAAGGATATTGTTGACACAAGGTTGTCCAAGCGTAATGTGCCAAGTGTTACATCTGAGGTTAATAGTAGTCTGGAGGATATTAAGGTAGCCCAGGGTAGTCTGGAGGATATTAAGGATGCCCAGCATAGTTTGGAGGATATTAAGGGAACCCAGTGGAGTCTGGAGGTTGTTAATGCACCATGTATTTCCCAGTCAAATCTAGATGTGATTAAGGGTGTTCAGAGTAAACAGCCCACATTAAAGCAAAAAGCTAAGGTAGCCAGGATTAGAGATCCCAAGGCAATGGCGAAGTTATGCCAACGGGTAGTATATAGATAAACTTAGTCAGTTTGCTATTAATACCACACCTTACCCAAGGATGTCGGTGTTATTTTTATATTATTCTTTTTATGTCATATGTCCAGCAGTATATAACTTTTGAGGGTCTGCCAAAAAGTCACTTCTACAGAATATTCAAACATACTTGAGCTGTATTATTAGGCAAATTTATTATATTAAAAAAGATGTTCACGTGGCATTAATGACTAGAGGATTGTTTTTAAATGTATGGCATCTTACCCTTCAACAATTGTATATTCAACGCCTTCTAGAATTTGCATATAAAAATGATATTGTTGTAGGGAACCCTACCTTGAACCCGAGGCTGGTAACCCAGAACCTCTATGTGGTCCCACAAATGCTACCTTATTCTAACTGAGCGAGAGGTTTCATGTTGCGTGGCCTTCTACTTAAACAAATATCAAGTTCACTTACAGATGGCCACTTTCGAACTACATAATAAATATGCTTTCTCGAAAATATTTAACTTCAACCCAGGATAGGTGGTAATACTGAGCTAGTGAATCCTCATTTAGGTTACCTCATTTAGGTTAGAGGATTATTGTACCCTGTGAAGTTTATTTCTGAATTTTATTTCTTTTGCATGATTATTGTAAGTTATTATGAATACTTTAATTTGTCTGTATATGCTATTTTCTAAAACGTGCCAATCTATATGTCTTAGACTTTCTCATTGAAGTATATGAGATTCTGTTGGATATTTACCTGAGCAGTGTACTTTGAATGATAGATGGATGTATAATATAACAAGGATTAATATTATGTATTTCCGATTGTTAGCATTATTATTATGTATCATTTGTTTGCCTAGAAATCTTCGTATGATTAAAATAGTAAATGTCTTTTTTGTGATAAAGCGGATGAGCGAGAGACCAGACAATCATGCTAAGACTAAGATGCTCTCGAATGACATCATCTTGTCGTGAGGGTCAGCATAATGCGTGTCATGAACAATGAACAATGATTCTTTTTTTTTCAAAACTTTATGTATACTGGTTCGTGACATTAAAATAAAACTAAAAATAAATTTATTTTGCAGTTCATCAAATTCAGTTTTCTGATGATTCTGATGGTTGTTCAACTCACTGAGAGGTATAAATATGCTGCACCACCAGGGGAGCCACCATGCGTTGCCAGAGGAGGATTGTCTTTTCTGCGAGAAGGAGATTTTTTCATTGCGGGGACCAGCTGGACCATAACTTTTGACATTCCTACCCATCCTTTCCATGCACGAGTAGCTGAACTCTGGAATGCATTACATGATTTTGATTGCATTCTCCAGTTGTGGGAAAAGGTTGGAGTGGATGTCAAATTGACACCCACTCCCAGCCCACTTGTCAATGACAGTGGGACTGAACCTCCCACAAATGGAAGGGTTGGGAGGGAATCACCAGATGCTTTTTATGGTGGAGCCGCTGAGTACTACCTTTGGAAGGCCACTAGAGGTCGGGACGACTTACAGGAATTCGGGCACTGACCACAAACATATGGATTTCCAAACAAAAGAAATTTGGAAATCATGAGGGACAAAAAGACGAAAAAATAGTTAGAGCTAAATTGGTTATATTCTTGGGACAAGAGGGAGCAGTCCTGAGAACCATGGTTGAAAAACTTAAAAGAGAAATTCATACTAAACTTTCAGGGATTTTTGAATGATCACATCCAAAAAGAGGGTTACTTGATGCTTGGAGGTAGCATTCTCAAATTTCTATTTGAGACACCAGATTCCCAAGACTTAGTATCCTTAAATACTCGAATTGAGCAGGAACGGAAGTACCATTCCGGCACCATTTATCTTCTTAAAGAGCAGGAACTTACATAAATACTACTCTTATTCGGTTATTGGAAAACAGAGCCACAATAAATAAATTAGCAATTGCAGTGAAATTAAGTGCTGAACAAACCTATACTCTATTTACATTTGATTCTTTTGTTTTTGCTATTCATTCATTGGAAATGGCCTATTTGGAAGTGTCGGAGGAATGGGCAAAATTTAGGGAGGCCATTGCTCTCTTGGTTGACGGAAGAGTAAATCACTATTTCATTGAGCCAAGCGAGTTATATAATATTCTACTTCAAATTTGTGAACACATGCCAAAAGGAATTGAGTTATTTTCCAAATTACAGTTTGAAATGATGCCAGCTTACTATGCTTGGTTAACAGCTATACCTACTTTAACTAATGGTACTTTTAGAGTATTTGTTCAACTACCTTTGAGAACTCCTCACAGTTATTTTCTGCTACATAGAGTTTTACAGACTCCGGAACCAGTCATGAAGACAAATTACTCCATGGCAATTCAAACTGAAGCAACCTATTTGGCTGTCACACCAGATAGGGAGTTTCACATGCTCCTGCATGAAGTGGACTTATTGGAATGCTGGGGCAAAACTCAAGATTTGCCCTGTCATTGCCATGGTCAGACATGAATCCTGTGTATTTAATGTCTTCACAGGAAGACAGGACAAAATTGATGCCACTTGTGAAAAACAAATAATTAAAAACCCACAACCTATATTCTATAGGGTTAAATCCTGTTAAATCTGTTAAATCTTCGTTTAATCTGTAATGTGACACAGGTTGTGAGGACCATGATGGTTCCACGTGGCACGGGGACTGTCAATATTCCTTCAACCTGTGTGGCTCAAGAGGGTGACATTTTACTTCCATCACATTTTCAGGGACACCCAAT
Organism: Mycogona germanica; assembly: GCA_034698785.1. Taxonomy (NCBI): domain Eukaryota; kingdom Metazoa; phylum Arthropoda; class Diplopoda; order Chordeumatida; family Chordeumatidae; genus Mycogona; species Mycogona germanica. The sequence goes on along the minus strand of JAQGBY010007394.1, from coordinate 7,931 downwards.
CCCAATCCGAGGAGGGGGTCCTAGGTTGATTCCAATGGAATCCTACGTTTTGTTGGGAGAAAAAGATGTGCAAATGTTGGTGGAGCATGGCCAGTTGTCTAATCAGGAGGGACGCCTCAAGGTTAGACCATTGCCCATAACAGTGGATATGATACCTCTGGATAAGATGCAGGCAGAAATTGATCAATGGAAATTGGATGATTCTTTTGTTTTGCCAAGTTTTTCAAACTGGACTTGGAATACCGTTCTTACTATAATTGTGGTTATAATTGTTCTTTGGTGCTGCTTGCCAAAATGTGTGACCTGGTTTCGCACAAAAAGTCATGAGTTAGCTATTCGGAAATTGGGTATGAATAAAAATGGAACAGAGGACAGTTTTGAACTCCCAGACATACAACCCATTTCAAAAACCTCTCATTATTTATGTCCGAAAACAGCAGCCAAACCTCATTACATGATTCCCTTGGCTACAGCTGAAAGTTTGGAAATTGAAGGTGATCCCAATTTAAAAAGTGAGGAGAGGCAACATCCTAAAAAAAGAGGGTCACTGTTTCGCCATGAGAAACAACCAAGGGATGAGATTTATATTGAACCTACCCCGTATGATGCTGGCCCACTCACTGCTCTCTAAGAAAATTTCAGATATTATGCTCGCCTATGTTATAGGATGTAAGAATGGATCAAGCTGCACAACCAGAGGATAGACATAAGTCATCTCCCCCAAAGAGGGTGAGATTGGACATGAATGCTTTTTGGAAATACCTTGGGGCCAAGGAAATGCCAGCCCTTTGGGCATGTTTGTGGGTGGCGTCGCAACACCTTAAATTTCTGGTATATAGAATATTTAATAATAAATTCGTGATTATCAGTGGTTTCAGTTGGTACTCCATCAATGCATCCTATGCATTACCATGCTTTATATTATCTTATATGTTACCATTGGACACAACTGGCCCTATTATATGTTAAGCATGCACTTTTTTTTTTTTTGATTCACTGAAGTGACGGATCACAACAGGAAGATTCTGCACCCCTCTCAGAGCTAAGGCCCTATGTGAGAGACTTTATCATATATATGTATGTACTTTATGTTATCTGATCTTATGCAATACCTTTCATTTTCTCGATATTGAGTCTGCCCAATGTTATGAGTGGATTATCAACCCTTAGGACCAGGAGGTACCGTACCGAGGAACGCCCCACGGCGCCGGCTGAAACCACCCATTATAGCGCATCTTGGAGGCAAGTGAGGAGGAGGGGTCGGACATATCTGATCTCCTGGAGGGGAAGAAGATCCTGGAAATGTTGCAGGGTCTGGCAGAGGAGGTGGCTCAACTGCCATCATCCACCCAACCTGAGCTGCCTGGGACATCAGCAGAGGCGACCCACCTGGAGGTCGAAAATCAGCTGGCCACCCCACGCCAGCAACAACCACAGGATCATCCCATAACACCAATAGTGGGACCACGAATTCCATCACCTTTCCCGTATTTCCTTAACATTGACTATTCCCTACCTATGCATGTTCAAGCATTAAATTTTCCAATCAAGAGTAGTAGAAAATGCCGATATATTCAAAACGAGATAGGGGTGAATGGAAAGCTGGACCCTAAACCGAAAAGGCGATAAGAGCTGGCAGAACTCTTCTAATATAATAATAGTAAATTATAGTAAAACTGAAGGTTAACTTCTTATTATATTAGAAGAGTTCTGCCAGCTCTTATCTCCTTTTCGGTTCAGCGTCCAGCTTTCCATTCACCCCTATCTCGCATTAAATTTTCCAACTTCAAAAATTGGCTGCTAATAGCCAATTAGTTTTCCCTAAGCCTCCTAAACCAGGTCAAGAGTAGACCATTCACCGATTGGTACACCCAGTGAGACTACCAACCACCATAAGTAAAATGTAGCAGGTGGTCGAAGAACCCAAACAACTGGTCTCTCAGCAGGTGGCTGGGGTGTTGGCAAAGGAAATAGCGTGGAGGGAGGAAGAGTGTAAGGCCCAGGAGGCAGCCCAATGGGCACAGGCTAAGCCAGCAGAATTTCTCCACACTGACCCCCCTTCACGAAATCCCCCAGTGCACAGACAGGGCCTGTCCACCATCCACTATCGGCCCCTTGTTGACCTTCCGGGAGTCAGAAACTATCCAGCATTGGGGATGGGACTTCTGGCCTGGGAGAGGAAACAAAGAGTGGGGTGGCTCTTTTCGAGCTAGGCGAATATGGCCAGGAACTGGATGCCATTGATCCAGATTTCCTGGTGGCCTGGGAGTGAAATCGGATCCTCCAAACTGCTTTCGCTGCCAGCATGGCCCGTGGGGTTGCCCCTGCTATGCAAATGCACTCCCTAACCAACCACATTCACTGTGGCTGTTGGGTGCTCCAACCACCCTCGAGGAACTCCGGCAGCTAATTCCACTTCCCATTGAGTATTTTCAGGCAATCATCACTTGAGACCTGCCAGTTTATCAGCCATTGGACAACGGTGTCTATCGAGTAGTTAACGATGCACAGGGACGTTTTGTTACGCATTAGTTTCACGCACTTAGCTCGGACATCCCTTTGCCTTGCCCGTATAATAGGAACATTTCCTCCTCGCCAGGCCAAGGACAGGTTGGTTTGTGAACTTGTCGCTCTTCGATTCTTACGGTGAACTACAGTCCTCGATTTCAAGGAAAACTTCACGCGGCATCAAATGTGAGAGTGGCGGCATTCCTCATGGCTATGGGAGCCACTTTCTCATCGGTTAGCTGGCGCCCCCCTGTCGAAATGAGAAAAGAGGAATATTTGTTGGGATCAACTACGCAAATCTTGCAGACTTGCCCTTTCAAGTCAATGCAAGCGGACTTGCCCTTTCAAGTCAATGCAAGCGGCCCATGGCGGGTCAAAAATGCCTCGGCTATAACAACCCATTTCCCAGTGCTCCCCCAGTGCCCCGTGGTGCTCCTTATCCCCAGTGTTAACATTTTGTGTGTTCTTTGTGTGATCTTTGTAATTCTTTTATCATTGTTCTTTTATAATTATATTACATGTTTAGTGGTGTGCTCTCATTTTTACCAAACATTTTTATCAGATTTATGGGCCACCAGTAGCTTAGTTAGGTTTTAGTGTTTATATTCTAGTACATCTGACAGATTTTTGGGTTCTTTCTTCATATACTAAGGGATTAGGGTAGTATTGGGGTTACGTATGGGGAATACATACTCGCAATTTTAACATTATTATTATTAAAGTTATTGGAATCATATTCCACTTTACCATGGCACATCTTGATATTTCATGTGCACCATTCATTATGTCTAGTGGTTTTCGTGTATATCTCTTTTACATCACTGCGAATGGGATTCATTCATAGTTAGGATTAGCTATCTAGTGGTCCCTTGCTGTAGATTGTGCTGACTGTTTATCAGCATCACAATCTAATTTGGATAGGGAGTGATGTTGGGTGCTGAACAACCAACATAAAAACTAGAAACATATTAAGCAGTATCACCATCAAAAGGGGTGTGGGTATCCACAATTTAATTAAGCTAATATAGAAGGCATCTCGACACTAGACACGAGAGTCAATGCGGGCAGAGCATGGTTGCAAGTTGCAGGCGTGGGTGGGGAGAAGAAATCCTGCAAGAAGGAGGATGCAGAGATGCACATGTTCTCTCCCTCAGCCCTCATGCTCACTGTCGAGGTCAGGAATGCATAAACAGAATTTAGCAAAACTGTGTCATGGCTAATAATGTGCATTCACATGATAAATGCCATAGACAATTGAGTAAGCTCCAATTAATGACAGCTAATGACCACCAGCTAGAGCAATAAAAATCAAATGGATAACAGCTTGTAGCTTAGAACATTAGAAACTGAAAATGTGAAAATCATAGCTAGGAAAGGATATCGTGTCTCCTTATACATGGACTCTATGTACAGCGGGGTATTGCACACACACATGTTCATCAGGGAACCAGGTGACAATTTGGGCAATAAGCGCAGGGGTGCGCGGTAAAACCTATCATGATTGCGAAAAGATAACACCCCACATGGGTGTGGTGCCAGCACTTCAAGATTTTATAGGATGTGTGTGAGCTGGACTGGCCTGGGACAGCCCTGGCTGGTAATCCGTGATCCGCAGCCATCTGTAGAAACTTGGGTCATATAGCATATAAAAACCCCTGTGCAACCAAAATTAAGCGCGATCGTGCTCGTCAAATGAACCTGCTTCATCTCACTCACTGAAGTCATTCTCCTAGTCTGTCAGTCAAATTGCTCATCTTCACAAGTTTGATTGGATCATCACTTGGCAGTTTGCATATGGGCCAGTGTGTGTATGATTGTGTCTGAGAAGGGAAATTAATGCATCGTAGCTATCAGTGTGTAATACCTAATGAAACCAAATAAATATTGTTTTTCATTATAAGCAAGAAAAAGAAATTGGAAGTGTCAAATCTTTACCGGGAGTGGGAAAGAGTCGCCTCGGTTACGAACCATCCATCGTATGTCTCCGAGCACCTACGCTACCAACCACAATTAGGTGTGGTGGCTTAGTGTTAGCTATAATACGAGCCGCATAGTTTCAGTTGACCGACGGTGCAACACTTTGCTGCAACGCGCAAATCTATCCCTGCCTCCAGATCTGCACAATTTGTGGGCTGGCCACTATAATTTTGTTGACTGAACACAGTCCAGATAACAGAGTACAGTTTCCTGCAAAGTGATTGCAGAAAACCACACATAATTTAATGACTCACCAGAGTAGGCTGGCAGAGTGATCCTCCCCTGGTCGTCACTTGCCTGTGTTGTGCAATGCGGGTTACCGACAATTTGCTGCTGCCCACAATGCCATTCGATTACATGGCTCACGGAGCAGTTTTAGCGTCGACAGACACAGTTTTCTGTCTGTCGACGCTGGGTGGTTTTTTGGCATTGCATTACCCAGTGAGGGTGTGGAAACCTCCCATTATCCCCGGAAATGGTCCCCAACTGGAGATAGAACCCATAAATCAACTGTGCTGTACAGGCCAAAATACGTGTTTTGACGTCGTTCAATGCTCGTTTAGCTGCATATTCTCCATCTCAGGGAGACGTTTTCGCCCAATAATAGCCACTTTTGGCAACAAATAAAATCGGGAATCCTGTCAATCACCGAAGTCGGATTGGATGGCCCCATCCACATACGCAAAAGGGTCAATAACCACAGGGGTAACACGAAAAGCTAAATTTTAACAAACAACCTGACTTGTCTATTGATTCCAAATTTATCTTAAACATACTTAAAACACATGTCAACAATACATGTCTATACGCTCTTTTACATGAATACACTATCTATAGTTATTCAAGGGCCCATACACATTTTCACATTTGTCAAGAGAACATTTTCTTCAGATGTTGTCTGCGATACGCTGTCTAGCATGTTATAGCTATTGATGCATCCAGCTGATAAATTCTCTGGTGATACCTTGTGTAGGCACAGAGACATCAAATTGAAGCAACATTCTGTGGACACAAATGATCAACATACGATATTAATAAATAGGCAAATTTTTGTCCATTCTCTCATATACCTGCTGATCTTAACATACTCACATTTCTTGCTCGCTCACTAGTTGCCAGTTTTCCAAAAGAACGTCGCCTTTTTATACTATTGCAATTACTACTCCAGTGAACACTTTTGTTGTGCACACTCCATGCATATTGGCTACTAACATTTTTTAAGTTTAGTAATGATTCACTACAGCACGCAAGCTCCCTAGACAGATCGCAAAAGTGGCCAAAATTGTGCATTGATGAAGCTTAATTTTAATAAGGATTTTTGGTAGATTTGTAAGATATAGATTGCAGAATCCATCCTTCCTCTTCCTTCCCCCTCCCGGACCAATGAGAGCGCACCCTGACGAGACCCAATGGGGAGTAGGGGTGGCGCTGGAGGTCAAGACGAGAGTCTAGGTCAGACATGCTTGGCCGAAACTTGTTGTCACTTCTCTTCAGTCAATTGACCTAGCTAGTCTGATTTTCGGGTATGAACCATTTTGGATAAAAACCTTTTGGATAAAAGTTTACAGTGGATTTTTGTCATGTTACATTTGCTTTGCAATATTTGAATAATGATCAAGAAGGATAGTGTACAAAAAAGAATCGTACGACAAAATAGAACCTTGTCAATATGTCTGTGAATTCGAGCAATTTGATGATGAGCATAAATAATCATCATTCGCGATAATGTTGTTTAGCGTAAATTTTGAGAAATCAATTCTTTCTCCAAGGATCTCGAACGATTACGACGTCAATTTGTCAGACCGACTGGTCGGACAAAATCTCATCGCTTGTGGAACGTCGAAATGAACATTTTCAATTGGAGTGAAATTATCCAGTCTACGAGCGTCGATTTTGCCTGAGTGAGCAAAAGTTGTGAATGCAAGTGCAACGATGATTTATCAATCGGATTTGGTTCAAGATTCGATATGCGTGTCTGGGGAGCGAATTGAGAAGACGTGAACTTCAATTTGGATAGACGATCTACAAATTGAAAGAGGCGGTTACAGTAAAAAGGGGTCGCTCCCCTCCGTGAGAACTTTTTGATAAGTTTAAGAACTTTAATAGAATTAGAAAATTTTGTTATGATAAATTGCCGTATAAAATGAACCTGCAATATGATTGTCTTTTGAAATAGAGAACTCATTTTAAAATTAAGACGGATAACAAAATTGAAATATAAAATAAGAATGTGATTTATTTTTGGTCGTGTTCCCTGTGATTTCCTTGCTGCAGAATCAGGGGTGGAAATTGATGTATTTAAAAATATAAAATGTACACCCACATAATGGTGCCGAAGACCCTTCCCTAAAAAGACTGCAATCTGCGCGTAAAAAATTAATTTTTTTAAAAAGGCCTAAAAATTTGAAATTTCACTTGTGTGTGCAAAAATGCATTTTTGGCTCCAAAGAGTCACAAAGAAAAAACAGGAAATCAAATATGGTGGCGCGTAGATCAACAGTCACAAAAGGGGGAGCAAAATTGGGATTTGCACAGGGTGCATAATTTTGCTTAGATTTGATCGAAATCTTTCCTTCGAAATCCTTTGAAATCACAACATTTGCATTTCTTTCAGAAAATTGGATTTTCTTTAATAATGTTTTATGCATTGTTTTTCTTGCTATTTGTTCAAATGCAAAACAGTCAGAATATCATGGTGGTATTCCTTGTGTGGTTGATTTCCACATAAGTTGACTTTAGGATTTATCACAAGGGTCACCTTGTTAAAAAGTTGCTGTCCTTGGCCACTTGTGTTTTTCATAGATATAGTTGATAGTGCTTAAGTGATAATTGTCTTCTATTTGATTGACCACTTGGTTTGCTTGTTACAATACGACAGATTTTGCTGAATAATATCAGCTGGAATTGAATATAATATTAGAATATTAAATCAGGCATAAGATATTAAATATTTTTCCTGTAAATTTTTGATATGGGACTAACCTTTTGCCAAATTGGAGGTCAATAATTTGCATGAATTTGTCCTGGTTTATGGATCATTTGTAAATTTTGACATTATCCTCTTGGTCATCACTTTTGATTGAAATATTTTCTCATTAGTGATTTAAAGTCTAATAAATATTAGTAAAATTGCAAATAGGAATAAAATAAAATTTGGCCAAACTGGATAACAACTCTTAAAATATAGGAGTGCTCTTTGGTTATAATTTTATAGGTAAGCTTGATGTTTTATTCTGTTTCCAGATAAAATTGTTGTGATTGTTAACATTATGAAAAATATTTAAAGGACGGTAATCTAAATTGATTTCCCATTTCATTTGAATTTGTCAGTGGTTTCTGTAGAGCATATAATATCTGTGACCAAGTTTCTTTTTCAGGTTCACCGGCTCCACTGCCATCAGGATTTGGATTGATGAACACCTGAGGATCCTGATTGGAAAGTTGTA
>JAQGBY010007393.1:0-11805 GCA_034698785.1 Mycogona germanica | reverse complement strand
AGTTGAGAACTTGATTTTCTCAGAAGTTGCTCCGAAGTTGATTTTGATTTTGAGAAAGACCAAAATGCGCACCCAGTTCTAATCAACTGGCCAAAATCGGTTGTAATACACCTGCGTGGTTTTAACCTTGTCCATGAGGTTTCCTTAACCAGGGCGCAACATTTCCACAAATATCCAGGAACCAGAATGCCGTTGTTGTGGCGCCTGGAAACAATAAGGGCATGATGTGTGGGTTGGATTGTGTTGGTGGTGCGACCGGCGTCGTCTACAAATTCCAACTCACTGAGTGTGTGAACTACGAGGGACTAGTGGGATGGGGGATTGTGGGTGGGGGGAGGTGGTAGGGGTAAGGGCGAGTGTGTAGCCCCGTAATTAGGATCGCAGTTGCGGAAACCATTAAAGCGTGAGCGAACGAGCGAGCCATAGGCCTCGCGTTGCATTTGCTCGCCCAGGAGGAAATAAAAACTTATCCCGTCCATTCTTTCCCCCCGCCACCCTATCTCCTCCTCCTCCTCCTCTTCCAAATATCTTCCCATGATCCACCGAACCTAAAACAGACACATGCTAATACCACCATCTTGTCTCACCAATTTCTCCAAGAACAAATTCTGATCCCTATGAAGTCCATGACTAGGAGGAATTTATTGTTAAGAGTTTTGATGCTGCCTTCTGGTGGCGGGCTAGTGTGTTGCTGCTGCCCCGAGTTGTCAGGCAATCACACAATGCAACGGTGTGTCAAAAACTTATTTAGGATTACGTGTAGTGGACCTTGAAGATAACCACAAGTTGATTAATTGTTACACCGTGCATTTGGATTGTCCAGCATCGTTGATATCACTTCCGGCGTCCACCCGGAGGAAGGTCTCAGGTGGAGTGCGGTCTCCTATTGGGGTTCCCCTCCGAATTGATCGCTCTCGGCTTTTTGGAAATAGAGGAGATGAGGAGGGGGAGGTGGGAAGGATAAAGTGTGTGGAATGATGATTCAGGGTTGAGGCCTTTCTGGGGGTGAGGGGTCATCACACACTCATATCCTATTGGACAGGATGCACGTGTGCAGCAGCTATTGACTCGAGGCCAATATATCGGTTAGGAATTGCGTTCGGCTTTTTGGAAGATCTTTTTCGGTTTGGATAAAACCATGTGTGCGATGTGTTGAAATATGTTCTGATCGAGGAATACAAATATTAGCGATTTTCTATCGATTATCGTTTAAGCGTTTTGGCACTGCTGTTTCAGTCCTCTACAGTTGGCTCAAAGTGAACTATTCTCTGTAATTGACCCAAAAGTCAAAAGTCAAAAAAAAAAAAAGAAAAAAAGAAGTTATCAAACAAGCCTGTTTTATTGAAATGTTAAATCCACACTTGCCTATTATTTAATATTAAAAATTGAAGGACACAAGGAATCTAATAGTGTCGAGTTCTACCAACGAAGTGAAATTGTGGAAGAGCTACAGCTTATTGTAAATTGTGTTTTAATGTGTATTTTCACATTTTGTTTTTGATTTAATTCACTGTAGTATATCACAACAGGAGTTTCTGTACCCCTCTTGGTGCTAAGGCACTATGTGAGGGGCACATTTTTACCAGTACCACGGTAGCCCGCGCCGGGAATCGAACCCGGGACCGCCGAACGACAGCCACTCACTAAATCAGCTGCACTAAGTCGAGTCGTACATTTAAAGTGCTAGCTATTTTTCATTGTTATTATTATGCATGTACAAACTGGTCTTTTGCTCATTTAAAAAAAAACCAAGTTCATACAGCCTAAGTTAATCGTAAGAAACTATGTGTTTTTCAGTAGGGTAGTGGTTAAGGTCTCGGATTGAAAAAATATGTTAGTATGGGTTCAAATGCTGGTGGTGGAAGTCGTATTTTTTATTTCTCATATTGTTATTTTTGACTAGCACTTCTGATACGGAATGGGTTTCTGGTTTCAAAAATAAAATTTAAAATATGCAAAGAAATTTTAATTCAGATTTCATTATTACTTTCTATAATTTTTCTAAAGGTTTATTATAAAAAATCATATAGCAAAAAAGTCGTTTTATTATAGTAAACCATATATTATGATTACTTTGCGATTACATAAATGATTACTACAGGAAATTACTATTGCAATTCATATAGCATATTTTTGTAAGGGCCACATCAAAAGCATGACGTCATCGATTTCACGAGACAACCAAATACACCAGATAACAGTTCCAACCAAGCACACCATACCACATACTAAACTGAACCGGAATAATATTTTCAATATAAAAATAAATTAAAATAACAATATAAAAAAACATAAAATAATCAAATAGATTATTTCAAAAATGATTCATATATAGTGTGCGTTTATCGTGTGTTATCGTTTAAACGTAAAATAGTGACGTCAGCGCCTCGTCGATGCTCGCATTTCCAAAGAAGGAGCATCGTCGGGCTCTCTCGCCCGAATATTTCCAGAGATCCTGGCCGGGAATTGAACCCGTGATCGCTACTTCCTCCTGTCCTTGTGACAGGCTTAAGCGCTAGTTGGAAATAATAAATAATAATAATTCCCAAATCATATCTCTCGCGTTCAAATATGTCGTTCCCGCGATTATGTAAATTATCGTCCCCACTCATTCCCTCGCGACATCGTCACGGTGCCCTTATGTTTACAGCACCTGTATATTAAATATGATTCGTCGCAGCCGTGGATTTTCCACCAAGACGAGAAGCAGCTCCGGCGTCTGTATTACAGCGAAGGAATGGGGACTGGGACTAAAAACCCGAACGTAATTTGGCTAATCAAGCACGTTGTTCGTGCTCATGCGTCTTCCCAGTCATCACACTCATCCGTAAATATGGAAAAATATATTTGGTACGTGCAGGCACGCACTCGAGCACACGAGCCTATAGCCACCCCTCTCCCATGCCCTTCACATAGACGCAGAGGGCAGAGGGTGGCACGAAGGGGGCTAAGGGCGTCCTCGTAAACTTATAACAGCATAAGAATTCGCATTAGGTGCGCATTTGCGGATGAATAATTTATTCCCACTTGAAAATTCGGTTGCCCTTGTGTTCGCTTTCTTTCTCTTTCTACCTATTTTTATATGTATCCCTGCTTCGCCCGGGGATCATTATTCGAATAGTCGAAAACTATCGATAGTGCACTAACGATTTTCTTACGACTATCGCGCGTCGCTACGTGGTTGCGTGATTTTTGTTTGTCCTGATGTCCTGGTGGCGTCATTGGCTGAGCTGCTTTTTTGATCCTCAACTACAACTTCATTCAATTCCGGTTCTATTTTTGTTTATTTAATTCATGTCTCATGAACGCAACAACATAAATAGCTGAAATAAGTTGCGTGGTATTCGTTTGTTCTGAAGTTTAGTCAGCTTTGCTTGTGTGGCGTCATTAGCTGAGCTCCTTTTTTTGACTCTCAACTACAACTTCATTCAATTTGGTTCTATTTTTGTTTATTTAATTCATGTCTCATGAACGCAACAACATGTATAGCTGAAATAAGTTGCGTGGTTTTTGTTTGTCCTGAAGTTTACAGTCAGCTTTGCTTTTGTGGCGTCATTAGCTCAGCTCATTTTTTGACCCTCTACTACAACTTCATTCAATTCCAGTTCTATTTTTGTTTATTTAATTCATGTCTCATGAATGCAACAACATAAATAGCTGAAATAAGTTGCGTTGAATACGCGGCACAACATTCAGTGTAGATATAATGGCGCTCACATGGTACTTATCTCACCTTCTCAATTTTAGTTTCTTGGCGAGATGGGTTCGGATTTGGATGAAGATCCTGTTTTTAATCGCTGTGCCGTTGATTTCGGGGTCAAAACCATACTCGGGCGACGTTATTTTTTATCGGTCGATCAAGCTGGGCGCGTTTGTTAATTTTTTCTTCGATGGTCTCGTTTTGGAGCGTCCAATTGACCCGGCTGATGAGCACACAACACAGAGTGGTGGGATGAGTGCGCAGCTGTCACGTGCCGCGTCCGCACGAGCGAGCCACGTGCTGGTTTGGTGGCGCGTGTGTGAATGTTCGGGCCGAGTCGAGTGGCGGCGCACGTGCGTGAGTCCAGAGCGCGCGTGCTGCTTTGGTGGCACGGATTTGATGACGCACGGATAACGCATTGCTCGCTAGACGCTAGAGCAGGTTTTGAACTTGTCCTGATTGGAGGAGGAGGAGGATGCACAAGAAGTATGTACTTAGGGAAGGGAGGAAGGGGATAAGGAAAAGTGGGGGTTTATTATTGTTCGGCGCAAACCAGAAATTAATTGGACTCGCAAATATTAATTACGCACGTGATTCGATGTTCCGATAAAATCGATCTCGATTGATTTGTTTTGCCGCCAAAAATTAGAGTTGGTGGTTTTTGTTTTGTCGATTGTGAGCCCAGTCGCAGGTCAGTTGGTCGAGTGACTGATTTGGTGGTGCGTTGGTATTCCGAGGTTCGATTCCCGAGCAGGGATCTGTAACCGACTGTAAATCTTATATTATAAAACAGGACCTCAAAAGTTTCTGTTCGGGACTTAACTTACGAACGGCTTAACGGAATTAAATAAAATTTTACCTGTAGATAGTTCCTCACATTAGTTGTCTGGCCACGAAATTTCAGATCTCAATTATCAGTATTTCACAATAAATTAACTGTTAACTAATTCTTACTAATCTCCCATTCGCCCCAAAAACATGGCGTCTCCACGTCGAGCGAATGACGCTGTCGATATCACGTGAAAACAAAGCACACCAGATTACAATTCCAACTACATACACATTTCTATTTACCAGAGTAATATTTTCAATAAAAAAATTAGCTTTACAAAAAACCAAAATTAATCAAAACGTTATTTTTTTAAAACGATTATTTTTGTTTGCAAATGCACTGAAGTTTCTTTCACAACAGGAACAGAACAGAAACATAAGGAGACATAAGGAGACTCTTACGTGCGTTTGTAAAAAAACTACTACATTTTATTAAGTGTAAGTGGTCCTTTATTTTAATCTTATAATGTAATACCTTTTATTTGCCCCCCTCCCCCGCTCCCAATTATCTAAGAGCTTAGCTGAATCTAATCAAAATTTATATCACACTTTTAATTTAGAAATTGATCGGGAGAGCGTCAACAATGTCAGGTTCGTCGGGAAGAAATCGGCAGATGAAAGATAATCTTGGAAGGAATTTTGGGCGCGTTAGATACTCCAGAATAACGAGGCGCTGCTTTGGGGCTGGTGTGAATGCTGCAGACGGCCGCCACCAGATGTCGCTCCAGGACGGTGCTCCCGTGTCCCCTTTGAATGTGCTCTGAGAGTGGGGTGTGTTGGTGGGGAGAGGGAGTTCGAATAAAATGGAAAGAGTGGTGAAAAGTGGGGGTGTGCGTATACATGTATATGGGGGGCCGCCTTTAGAGGGGGCAGAGGGGTGGGGGTGGCGGCGAGAGGAGGAGGGTGGGGTGAGAGGTGGAAATGGAACACGTCCACGCCGATTAGGCTAACTGGCGCCAAGTCATGCGGAGATTCGCCCGATCGAAACCTAAGCCTAATTGGATTCCCCCGGCTACAATCTGAATTGGACGTTTCACTAAATAGTCAGTCATCTATCAAACTCTCTCTCTCTCTTTCTCACTGTGTGGGGGTGTAGGGGATAAAGGCGTAAAGGTGGGGGTGTGGGCTGTGGGGGCTGGAGAGATCGATGGCTGCAGCGGACGCCGGTAAGAAAGGGTGGGGGAGGTTTGGGGGATTAGGGGTTCGAATCGGACATGAGAAATCTGGCACGAGTCGGCAGAAGGAGAAGACGGGTTTTTCGGGCCAAGTGACGATCAGCGGAGAGTTGGGAGGATAAGGGGGGGATGAAAGGGGGAAGTGATGGAATAGAGAGCTCTTCTAAGGGTGGTGGTGGGTGGGGGAGGTAGTATAAAATAAGTGGTGGCAAAAAAAAGTTGGTTTTATTCGGACTCAGACGTCTCAATTGTCCGCTGCAGTAACGAGTGTCCGAGCTGCCCCTCTATTTCCCGGAATGAGGCTTCACGCAGTGAGCGGGTGTGGTACGAAATGTTGGGTCAATCGAGTTGCTTGACTGTGGCGATCACGGGTTCATTTCCCAGGCCGGGACACCTCTGAAATATTTAGGACGAAAGAGAGATTCCTCGGGAATGCGAGTGTCAAGCAGATGCTGACGTGAAAGAGGTCTCGAACCGACGTAGCTGAGTATCGACGTATCGGATGATTCTAGATGAGGCAGTTGCTGCTTTCTGGTGGCGGGCGAGTATATATGTTGATGCTGCCCCGGGTTGCCAGGCAATCAAACAATGCAACGTTCAGCAACTCGTGTTTCAAGTCGAGTTTGTACGATATCAGGTTCACGTTTTGGATCCCTATCTAGATTTCAAGTCTAGGTTCTCTGTTGATTGGGGGTTTTAGGACCTCCTTAAAAATATATATATATATATTTGTTAAGGGAGTTTACCAATGATCACATCTCAAAACTTCCCCCCAGTGAGTGACCGGGATCTTTAACGTCCCGATATCGTACAGGTACGGGTCATGATTTCTACTTCTATTCCGAAAGAAGGCGCGTGAAGGAATTTGTCTCGCCCGAAAAATTCCGAAGGTGTCGGCCGGAATCGAAACCGCGATCACGGGTTTTTGAGGCGAACGCGCTACCGCTCAACCACTCGACATTAGGACCTCCTTAACGCCACAAGGTCTTTTTTGGTTGTCCCGGCGTTTCAATTTCGTCTCGGTGTGGTCACCCCGGTTGGATTTTTCGTGAGTCTTCCCCCCGACCCCAACAATGAACTCACCGATGACGTCATACCCGCTTGTCGAATTTGGCACGTTGCCACCATATCTCTCTCCCTCCTCCCACCACCCCTTATTCTACCCCCAACTCCTTATCTCTACGACCGCCTTCTTGAGATGATGCTCCAATTGTGTGGGGGTGGGATGAAGTCCGCATCAGTGGAAGACCGTGTCAAGGATCTGCAGGGAGAGCACCGTTCTGGGCCTGGAATCGTCATCTCCAGTTATACTCTCTCTCTGGCCTCCTAATTCTGATTTGACGATTTTTTTGACAACTTCATTAGTCGAGAAATGGAGTCGTTCAAATTCGTGCCGGTCCATTGTGTCCTGTTAAATATATTTTGTGGGGGACGAATGGGCCGAATCGCACCAGGGCACACCGACCAACCTGATTGTGGGCCCTAAGACGAACCTATTTCACTTTGTATTTTCTTAAATTTGAAAACGAATGTTAGGAATTTTTCAAAGTGAAGAAGAACATTGTCTGAAAAATCGGATGACTTCATGAACAAATATGATTACGTCGTCGCCACCACAACACTCTTAAATAGTTACAGTTTTGCTTAAATTCATTCAAATTGTTGAAACATATTTTATTCAAAGAGGCATTTCTTATAATAGATTCGGAATTATCGGAGAAGTTTGTGTGAGAGCGGAGCGAGGTGCCCTAAAGCATTTTTATTTTCCTTTGGTTCTCAAGAGATCAATCATTTTTTTTGGTTGTCAAGTTTAAGACTCGATATTCGAATTGAGGGAATTTTTGGACATGCTCAGCGCACTCTCTCATCGTGAACACACTGGAAGTTCCGATTTTCGAGACAAGAGGTCTCTGTCCCGTGATCTGTTTAACATGCCCTGCCCTTCCTTGACAGAAAACGCTCACTCTACCAGAACGACTCCAAGCTAGCCAACTGCGGCAATGGCAGCAGCATCAGCAAATAGTGCGTCATCAGCACCATTTTGGTGCACCCGGCCCTCGTCGCCAGCCCAAGTTCACGGCCGCGCGAAGAAGATGGAGAGACACGTAGGGGCCTCTGGCGGGGGCTCTAAGGTCCGCCCAAAACTTTTCTGTGCGATTAGGCACACACGATCGTTCCACTGCACCCGATATATGGAAACCACCGCCACCATCACCACCACCAGGAGGAGGAGGAGGAGTAGGAGGAGGGGGGAGTGGAAGGGCAACCGAGTCAGTCGATGTCACGCCACAAGTGTATGTGGGCGGGGTGGTTGGGTTTGGTTTGAGGAGTTGGACTGTCTTTCGCTTGCCCGAACATTTGCAGCACGGCAGACTGCGTCTCCAAGATGGGGGAAAGTTGCCCTGGTGCGCGTCAAAAAAGAGAATTCATTGGACGACGAAAGGCGCTGCCGTTCACCACGATGACGACGACGACGACGACGACGACTTCCTTTCCAAGTAGCATTTTAGGTTGGACCAACGTCGAACGCGGCAACCACGGAAGAACACTTTACCAGCGAGAGAGTTCCTTAAGAAAGTCTAATTTTCGCTTTTCTCGTCGGCATGGTCGTCAACGTCTTGTGCGTCTGCGGGAATCGACGAAAATCATTCACCAAACTGGCACGTGAGGTCGTCCGGCACGTGTGTCGTCCTCGTGTTTGTGTTTGTGTTCGCTTCTGCCGCAGTAGCAGCACGCGACTTCCGGTTTCCCGCGACTTCCGTGTCGTCCCGTGAGACAGGGTTGGGGGACTCATGGCATATCACTTGAGCGTCAACTTGGGCTCTCTCGGCCCTTGGTTTTTGAGGACGTCGTCTGTCCTCGTGTGTGTGGAGGTCCTAACCATTGAGACCGCGCGTGTTATCGATTGAATGGGCTTTGGTCCTCGCGAAATGCTGAGGGACTGATGGTTTCCGTTCTGTTGTGCGCGGCTGTGATTGGCGATTAATTCGATTCTCTGACGGTGGGTTAAAGGTTTCAGCTAGAGATTAAGATATTGGTGAATTCTGAATTTCCTTATCTGACAATTTGTATATATTTACGATCAGTAAATGCTATTTATTAGCACTATTTGGACTCGGAGGATGCAACGGAAGTGTTCTCGCAACGGAAGTGTTCTAGCAACTGAAGTGCTCTCGCAACGGAAGTGTTCTCGCAACGGAAGTGTATTCTTGGAACTATTGTTTGTTGCGCTGAAAGAGTTTTTTCATTCTCGGAGACAAAACAATCAAACGAACAGAGTTGGGATGTGTCTCCAAAAATTATTGCAGTTGCAGAAACAAATATTGACTAGTTGAAAATTGTTCAAGATGAAAATTGAACCAAATTGATTAGTTCAATTCCAGAAACTACGACTCCATTTTTATATTTTCTGTTTCAAATTTGTTGAAAGCAATTTCCATTCCTGTCGTGTTCCGTATGACTCCAATCATGGAACCTTGAATTCTATCGATGGAACTGGACTTTAATTAAGGGTTTAACGACACTATTTACGAATCAACACCGGTTTCTCCTATCTACCCCTAATCAGAACCGAGGCAATTTCGGCAATTTTGCTGTATGACGTTTGATCGAAAGTCAATTAAAAGGAATAGTTTGATGAACTCCATTTAACAAAATAATAGAAATGGGACGTCTTGATTATGTAAAATAAAATGAAAATTGTGACCTGATAAGACCAACAAGAATTGGTGATAACTCTAATCGTTAAGAATTAACTAAACTAGAAAAACGTGGGAATTAGCTGACGTCATAAGTATAACGATGACGATTCACCTCCAACTAATTGACCACATCCTCATCTCCCGTGAAAATCCAGTTGTATCATTTTATTCTTTCTCCTATGAGAAAGATTATTTAGCTCGAATTTTATGTGGGTGTGTTTAAATCTGGCAAAACCGACGTCTTATCTCATTGCATCTTATTTTACTGTTAGAGAAATGACGTACGAATGTCTTTATTTCAATGAAGACTTTTCAAGATGATCATATTCTTAGTTTGATCTTTCAGACGGTGACTCGTTATGATATTCCATGAACTGTTGGCCAAAAAAAAGACATATTAAAATTTTTTGCTGTTAACCTGTTCACGTACGGCGCCGACACTCGCGCCATCTTTAACCGCCACCACGGCGCATGTGCTGCCACCTGTGTTGGCGACACGCAACTCGATTCAACGATCGAACGCTTTTATGTAATACTCGTCCTTCGTTCGGCATTCTTCATTCAGACCGGGTGCGTTTGTACTTCCATTCTATAGATCCAGTATTTGCTTCCTAAAACTATATTCGACTGTCATTTCCGGTTGTGTCTTCCATCAATGCACACTCTTCGTCGCAACATCAATCGGATTTGCGAGTGTTCATTAATCATTGCCTTCAGTTTTTGAGGCTTTTTTCACAATTGACTCGGGTCTGTCGCCTCCTGATGGACACAAAGGGCCTTTTGCTCATGACTGGGGCACTCTCTGCTCGCCTCAAACAATTTGACCTCATCGTGCTCTCTAGAGATCAGGGCGTCTTCATTTCTCGTTGAAGGTCGCTCAAGATATAAGTGTGGTGTCTTATTTTTGAAACACCTAACGGAATGTGTTTCAAAGAGGTATTTGAATCTTAAGAAACATCTTCGACGAAACGATGAAGGTCATCAATGAAAATTAAATGAAGTGAAGAGAGCGTTCTCAAACTTGATAGCATTTTTAGCGTAGTCTTTGAATTGGATTAAGACGTTAGGAAAATCTTAGAAAGGATAACGAGCTTGTATTAAGACGTCCTGCTTTTCAGTGTAGTTGCAATCTTCGCGGTCATCTTAATGTCATTTCGTGACGAATCGTCCAATTACAGACCCAATTCCATCGCAGGAGTTTTTGTCCTTCTCAATGTCAGTCTCAAGACCGTCTCATGTCAATGTAGTTTCTCAGAAAACTGTTTTTTAAACTGCTTTTCCCCCTCCGTATTTCACGGGGACATCGTTGAGGTGACTTAAGGTAGTTATTAAAAAAAGATCGTGTCTTTGAAGTTTATCCGTTTCTTCCTTTTTGTGTGTCTTTCTTTGTACAAGACATAATTCCGAGCAGACAAAAGAAATGTTGCCACAATATAAATCATTGCAGTTGGTTTGGACACGCCATGTTATTATTTTTTTTGGGACGTGTCGTGTTGATTTTAGAACGTTTTTGCATTGGGTACTGTGCCCTGGGGTCGCGTAAAAATTTAACTAAGTTGTTGAATTGATCCATTTAAAAATCGATGGTCGAGTCAAGATTTGACAGGATCATCTTGATATTTTTTCTTAAATGCTAGTCTCGACAATTTCTCATCTTGCCAATTGTCGGAAGAACAGCCGCATGTATCACTCGTCGGCCTCGACTTGATTCTTTTTTGGGCAACCGAGAAATTTTGAAGGTCCTGCTAAAAAAAGGGTCAGGGTAAAGAATTTCATGACTACACAGTAATGCCGGTTCCAAGTTGTCGAGTCCGGCTTGGAGAGAGTGAGTGAGGAAGCGCTGGTGATATGCTAATGGTGACGTCATATTTGAGGCAGCGCTCGTTTGTGAGATCATCGGTGAAATATAAAAATGTATGTGTGTACTCGTTTTGGCGGTAGTCAAGGGCGAATCGATTAAGTGGGCGCAAGAAATGAGCTCTCTAGACGTTTCTCTACCACCACAAGAGGCACAACACTACAACCGAACAAGTTCAAGGAAATGTCAAGTCGATATGTGAATTGTACAGGGTGTGCGTGCCCCACTTGCGATCATTTTGGTAAGAAATCCGATGCATTTCACCCTTTAAAATGCTGTATTCAGAATGCAGCAATATTAGAAAAGTCCTATATTATAAAACAGATTTTGATTTTCCTGTCCGGAGACTAACTCACGAACGGATCAATGAAATTGAATAAAATTTTACCTACCGTTAGTACACCACCACAATTCGCTAGCGACAGAATTTCAGATCTCGATTTTCAATATTTCATAATAAAATAATCGTTACCAAATTCTGGATAATCTCCCTTTCGCTTCAAACTTAAAAAATGGCGTCTCCACATCAAAAGCATGACG
>JAQGBY010007392.1:0-11806 GCA_034698785.1 Mycogona germanica | reverse complement strand
CCGCGCCGGGAATCGAACCCGGGACCGCCGAACCGCAGTCCGTCATAAACCAACTGCGCCACGACGGGTCGTACCAACAGTTTCAAACAGTTGTAACTAGAAGATTCACCTGAACGCTACTGCATTAATTAAAAAATTACGTATTTCATTCAATTGTTCGCCCTCGCTTTAAAAGATATTAAATATGTACCCGCAAGCAACTCCGGAGGGGCTATGTCTGATTAACCAGATCAGGATCCCATGTCGGATGAACCAGACCACGTGGCATTTTTTTTAAAAAAAATCACTGTAGTAAAAAATGTTTTATCAATCACTACAGGAGTTTCTGTACCCCTCTTGGTGCTTAGGCACTATTATTAAATCCAAGAATCGAATAATGGGAGTCCGCGCCGGAAATTGAACCCGGGATCGCCGAACCAGTCAGTCGCTAAACCAACTGCGCTACTACGATTTAACAAATCGTATGACCTCTTTCACCACATTTTGGAAACTACTGCGCATAATGAATTTAAATTCAGAAACCTAACCTGCGCTCTAGCAATTTCACTGAACGAGATATCGTGGTACACTTGGAACCGACCCAAAGATGGCGGCCAACAAAGCAATGAGGTCAATCCTAGTCAAAGAGTGACCACACCCTAGTTTGATTTTAAAATTTATTTTTAGTATACGTACGCCAGAGCTTCTTGTTTTCGCTTCTTCTCTTCATCTTTCAGCTGCAATTTCTCTAGCTTCAGAGATTCCTCTTGGGCCTTCTTCTCGGCGCGCTCAGCCTTCTCCTGGTCACGTTGACGACGCGACTCATCTTTCAGTCGCCTTAACTCAGCCTTGAGCCGTTCTTTCTCCAACTGCGCTTTGATCTGGTTTTCGGGGACAAATCATGAGGAATAATTTATTCCCCCCGATCGACTAGCCAATACCTAAACTTTCCACAAACAACGCCATGTTTTAACAATTTTTGGTCTAGCAAAGAACACCAGCAGACATCGACACGGCGCAGAGAAAGAACGAATTTCGCAAAACTCTGTCCTTTATACCCTCGCTCGACAATGGAAATGTATGGAGCGGCAAAACGTTCAAAATTAAACTAGCGTTAAAAATTCTAGTCAACTCTTAACGAGACTAGACTGAAACTTTGGATCCAGTGGCACTCCATAGCATAACATTTATCTAGGTCACCTGGACAACGATACCAAACGCATATTCCAAGAATGCAAATTGATGAAATTTCCAATAATTGCAAAACTAATTTGGAAAATCATTTATAATTAACACAAAATATTAAAAAAAAATGATTTACTTTTGGCGTGTGCTTCAAATTTGACAAAACTATCTCACAAGACAAATTTTTAAAAATATCTGCAGACAAATTTAAGAATTTGGCAGCATTGCAGCTGGCGCGGAAATTTGCTTATTTTAAATTTTAAGTTTCACTTTCTTTGCACTAATTTTTAGATCAGTTCTCGTAACTGTTCAACTCCAGAAATGGAGAACCTTCAAGGTGGAATTATTTTTAGAAGCCTGAACAACACCAACATATTATTTAAGTTCGGCAAACGTCCTAAAACTGTGGTTAACCGATTAGCTACCTTTTCCTGTTGCAATTTTTCCCTTTCCAACTGCACACTGGGATCCGATTTTCTTTTAGTCAGCTTCTGTTTGAGAAAAAAAGAAATCTTCGTTAACTTAAACGAATACCGTTGGTTTACTGGGCTCAAATTTCGGAATGACAAATTTGGGAGAAATTAAATTAAAATCAATCAAATTATAATCAATAAATTATAATCAAAAATCGACCTTTTTCCTCTGCTGCTCAGGACTTTTAGTCGATGGTGAATTATTGTTGGCGGACGACGACAGTTGTTTGACGTCTGAGCTGATGTAGCCGCTAACGGCTGCCTCGATCGCGATCGAAATGTTGTCTATGGTCTTGCTACAAGGAGACTGAAAAAAAGAACAGAGTTTACATTTTTGTTTGCGTCAGTCTTTTTCATTTTTATTTCTAATAAACTGTAGTCAACCGCACTACAGTCGTTCTGTACCCCTCATGGTGCTTAGGCACTATGCGAGGGGCACGTCCATTACTTCGGGATCGAAATTTTCGAGAGCCCTCACCAGGAATCGAACCCGGGACCGCCGAGCCACAGACAGTATATTTTACAAATATTTTATTAAAATTGATAACTGTAAGAACTCAAATTTCCCAGTTGCAGGGAATTGAACCACTGAGTTCTTCACTTACGCATACACTAGAAACTGTCGGTAAATAACAATTAGAATGGAATTTTTTTTAGTAGATCATCAATTTAAACTTAATTACAAGACGCCATACAATATTCCCTTCTAATATTTTTAATTATTGGGACACTCATTAAAAATGCTACCCCACCTGATCGGAAAATGTTGGCGAGCTCTTCTCGCCATCCGTATCGGTGACTGACGTATTGAGAGCCGAAGCCAGCTTGCTAGGACTTAGATCCGAGGTGGTGGTGTCCGCCTCGGTCAGCACCACCGTCGGATCCTGGCCACTGCCACTGCCACTGCCACTGCCACCACCACCACCACCGCCAACCACTGCGGCACGATTCTCCGGAGTTAGCCCGTCGCTAAAAGACACCCGAAGGGGTGCAGTCACTGGCACTGCAACATCGCTTCGTTTCCCGTCTTCCATATTAGTGTTGTCATCGTCGGTGGAGTCGAGGTTGACGACGGCAGAGGCGGTGCTGACAAAAAACTTTTTGAGCATCACACACGGATTGGGCGCTCCTTCACGTTTGGGAAACACGCGAATGGGCAACTCGTTCTCTTTGCTCTCCTGGTCGGAGCCGACGCTAGCAATTGTGGCGACGGTTCCAGAAAACTCAGAGTTGGAGTTGGTCTTCTTGGAAGGGTGGTGCGGAGCGGACAACTCATTCGATCCGGATAGGGATCGTTTCTTCTCGTTTACTGGATTCAGTAACTTCTGTCCGATGGTGGTAGTGGCACTTTTAGGCGAGGGATTGATCACCTTGAAAGGGAGGCAAGCTGAAAAAGTGTAGTCAGGAAAATTCCATTTTGTTAGAAAAGGTTTTCACAGGCACAAACGATGAGGCTCAGTTGGTGGAACGGCAGACTTGATATTGTGGTTGTTCCCGGGTTCAATTTCCGGCATCGGATCTCCTTTATTCGATCCAGAGATGAAAATGTGCTACCCTCGAACTGTGTCATTACACGCTGAGTGAAAGAAAATATACACCCAGGTCTACCATTTTATTTTGGGCACTGGATTAATTAATTCGCATCCTCTATGAATAATAAAGGAAAATACCTTTTTTAAAAACTAGAAATGTATTTAGAATTTTTTTAATTTTCAGATAGGGTGAAGTGGAATGATGCTGCGGCTAACAGACGCCTCGGTTTGACCAGATGATTGGTCCTTCCAAATTAACCTAACTCTTGGGTTGGGTTTATTTAACAAAAGTACACAAAAACTGTCAGATCTTTGAGATGCCATTTAATTCTCATAAACTTACATTGCTTGAGTCTTTTTCCTGGAGTTATAGGGGATGTCAGTAGGCGCTTCCCGTTTTCATTTTCTGAAATGGTGAGAAGGAAATAAAGATCGGTATTAAAGACAGGTCAAATATCGAGAGATAGATCGAGCGAACATCATTTTGGCATAACGGAATGCATACTTTGGCCACAAAAATGGGCGATACTCATTATTACTAAGTGACCAGCATAGGTCACTAGAAGATTCATTAGCACAAAGTTCACGAGAAGTGATTTCAACTCCAACCAATATTAACTTGCAGAACAAGAGAATGTATCGAGTTTGACAATCGCACCGCGACGATTCAATATAAAGAAAGACCCCTAGGACAAATGCCCTAAGTTAAAAAACCCCTCCTTTGTGGACGTGGGGTAAAGTGGTGGGTCAGGTTTGTGTCAAAGCCAAACACGAAAAAAGCTTACCAAAAGCGGTCTTTCGGCTCTCCATTTTCGCACAAGGACCTTAGCTACTAATTAAAATAAGTCGTGTCCTCCAGGCACTTGAATTTATAACATGAAAAACTATTTTAAAAGAATGAAATTGACGCACAAAAACAGTCTGACGCCCAAAAAGAAACAATTTGGCGGCAAATCCGCAAATGATCATGCCACACTTCCGCTACTACATCCGATCATAGCCCTAGCCGCCACCTAGCGGTTGACGTGCGCAACCTGGGCCCTGCGTCTCTGTTCACACATACAGTTTCAATTGATATTTATATAAGGAACGTTTTTGAATGAGCTTATGGCCTGATTCCTCGTTGAGTTAGATAAGTTCCAATATTTAATGCGCCACTATTCAATAGAGATTGTAAAAAAATGTGTTTGTGTTAACGAACAATTTGCATCTGAGGTGTTGTTTCTTTACGAGTTAAGTGGAATTCTTCAGATTCCTGTACAATTTAGATTTAGATTTAGATTTCTTGGAGAAGGTTTGATATCTATTTTTGAGGTTGGTAGAGAGAGAGTGTGAAGAACGTGTGAGACATGTTGTCCATCGCCCAATACGAGGACAGCAGTGAGGAGAGCGACGACGGAGATAACGGGTCCCAAGTGACAACCACTACCACCACTTCTGTTTCCGTGTCCTCCAGCAACTATGAGACACCAAGAGTGGTGCTTCCCCCCACCAAATCTGGAGAACTCCTTAAGAATGTGTCCAGCCTTGATGAAGAGGACGGAGAGGAGGAGCAGGGTGACGACGCAGTGAGACCCAGTACCACCGCACGAGTGTCATCGTCCCTCTTTGCCTCACTTCCGGCGCCCAAGAATCGGCCCGTGTCCGTGGCCGCCGCAGGACCGCTTGGCCTACTGCCCGAGTCTGAGGACGATGTCACGGTGGCTTTGCCGGCTCGTCTCACACCTACTGGCCTGCCGCCCGGGCAAAGCAAGGCTTTCAAATCAGTCAAGATTACTGTCCCTTCTCTGGCTGAGGTAATTGTCTGAATACGACTCGTCGTAGCCCACTCGGTATTGCGACTGACTGTGACTCGGCGGTCCTGGGTTCGATTCCCGGCGCGGGCTCTCGAAAATTTCGATCCCGGGGTACTGGACGAGCCCCTCGCATAGTGCCTAAGCACCATGAGGATTGCAGAACGCCTGTAGTGCGGTTGATTACAGTTGATTAGGGAGGGGGGGAAGGATAATTTGGTGTGGTTCGGCAAACGCACGAACTTCTTGTTTGCAAAATTCTAGATTTTAACTCGCTCATCACTTTGCTTTGCCTTTTCTTTTGCTTATATACAGTAGCTATTAAATCATTCGCAACAAATACTCAATCACGGGTATTTCGAGCCGTTTGTTCGGAATTTGTAATTATTTTGATTCAAAAATAATGAAGATGGAACGTCTTTTTAATTGTATTGATTGGACGTCAATTTCAATTGTATGAAAAAAATATTTCTTTGGTTTTCCAGTTTGATGACGACAACGAAACCACGGTCAAAAAGCGACGAATGGCGACAGTAAGTTTACGTTAAATTAATTTTATGACATCATAGATGTTGTGTGACAAATGTGGAATGCTAGTAGTAGAAATGCCGATTATCTTGAATAGGAATCTTGAAAACTCAATTACAATTTTTAGCAACAAGCAGCCCCCACTGCGGCCCCCTTCAGAATTCTGACCAGCAACCTTAAACTGATCTCCCTCCTATGATCTTCCAGCGTCTCCCAACCCAGTTTTGACAGCATGTCTGTGACTGTCAGTTCTTCAAAATCTACAGCTAACAAATCTCGCTGAACCATTTCAATTTTCAGTACAACGATATTCAGTACTTCTATCATTCATTTTGATACTTATTTTTTGTCCTCTTATTTCTGCTAAGGGAAGCGGCCTGGTCGCCAGTCTTCCGCCGCCCAAGAACTCAGTCACCAAGACCGCAAATCGCCTGCTGCTCCCGTATACATTGTCGCGCAAACCGGCCGCACCCCTTGCCTCAACGCTTCCCAAACCCAAATCCTCTCAGGCCCCCGTCACAGTGCCTACAAGCAGCACGACCAAACCAATAATCGACAGTGCCTACGACGATAGTGACGAGGACGACGGCGAGGAGGTGCCACCCACTGATTTCTTCAGTCTAGACAAGGTGGGGAAGGATGTGGTGGATATCGACGAGCTAGTCCCCGAGCCAGCCCAGTCATCCCAGTCGGACGTTGGTCAAGCTAAAACGACGACGTGGCAGTCAAGCAGCACCTCCTCGGACTACGAGGCAGCGGGCGATTACAACGTCCCTTCCAGTAGTTCAGACCCCGGAACTGGTTACAGTCAGCTACCCAGCGCAGACGATCCGCAAGCCTTACTCCAGGACGCAGGTGTAAGTTACCAAGGAATTTACATTGTTTATGGTCTAGAATCTGGGAAATTGCTGTATTAAACTCAGAAACAGTCCGTCCAAAATGTTCAATTTTCCAGTCTTAATTCAAATTCAGTCTTAAAAGGGTGCACGTGACGCTACTGACATTCTTGTCTAATTTCAAGGACGTAGGATCGATTTTGTTTTAGATTTTGAAATCGCTTGAATTTAGCACCTCCACATCCTAGATTTAGGAAATGGGACAAGATGTGTAACATTTTACATGTTTGTTTTTACTCGTTGCTTGAACGGAAGCGGAGTTCCAGTTAGTATTCATTTTGGTTTTTATGTGTTTTGCTTACTTGCCCGTCACTAGTTCCTCCGTCTACGGGGTAAAAAACGTGGCAACGCGGAAGACATCAACTTTATAGATGTGTCACAGGATGACCAACTGCCCAACACGGAAGAGTGGATGGCCAAATCTCTAACTGAAGAAACTGGTTACCGACCGTCACGAAAGAACGGAGCTATGCCCACATCCCAGCAGCGAAGGAAACATCAAATCACATACTTGGCTTTTCAGGTAGAAACATTAGCATGGAAATTATTAATTGATTCACCAAATTGCTATTTTTTTTATTTAAAGAAGCTGCCAAAATATTTCTACACCTGTGACATGTTTCTTTTTTTTTATAGGCTAAAGAACGCGAGTTGGAATTGAAGAATCAGTGGGCTCAGAATCGACAGACTAAATACCAAACACAGTCTAAATATGGATTTTAAGAATGGTGGATTATCATCATACCATCAAAATTATCGCACTGCCTCATCGTCGTGTCCAACAGATCTGCTAGATTGTTCCTAGTATTGGATTGTGACGCCTATTTGCTAGTTCTGTTTATTTGACCGTTCTAGTGCTAGACTGCATTGATTGGCTAGAAACATAGCAGTGGGCTTAAAACTTGTCTCATTGGAATTAGGCTACTCAAATAGTTAAAAGAAAAATCTTATAAACAAGTGCAGCCTGAATTTCGTTTAGAAATGGCAAAGATAATTTAGGATGGGCACTATAATTGCACTATTTGCTTCTATGCCTCTCTCGCTGGGGGACACGTGTTTGTATATTTTTCGAGTAAAATTGTTTGTTGCCTATTAATGGGACTGCCATTAATACTGGGACTCCTTTTTGCTTCTCTTGTCGTTACAAATTGAATGAATACCCACTTTTAAAGAAACAACTTTATTTACATAAAAATGTAAGCGCGTCCATATATACAGGGGTCATGTTCACAGACAAGAACTTGAGAGGAGTGGTTAAATCACATTCCAGCTGTACTTGGACGAATGCCCATTTCCCCAACTTTTAGAAAAACAGAAATGGCGTTTCCTTGTGCGCTGCAAGATCGTCAACCATCGATTCCACTGGAACAATTATTTGAAATCAATTCAATCGTTAAAAGGGGGAAGAACACTATGTTCTACTCCTTCATTCAAAAAGTTCCGGGACATGTGAAAATCAATATAAAAAATTTCGCTCGTGCGTGGTACGTGTATATACTCACAATAGAGTAGATTCCCTTTGGGAGCCAGATGTCGAACGAAACTCTGTAGAAATTTTTGACAACTTGTTATGTCTTGGTCCATTTCCCTTAAACAATCCCAGCTGCTCAAGTATTCACATAAAATTAAAAAATGACATAGTTGGGTGAACAAAATATGCGTATTTGTTGTCGTTTTCCACTGACAAAACCCAGCAACTCACTAACCTCACATGGTCGACGCCACTTTTCCAACAGTCTCCGAACACCAAAGCGAGATTTAGAATTTTAACGATGTTCTCCTTAAGAATAGCCATTCGTGGATGCAACAAACTCTGTTGGAAAATGTTCTCCACATACTCTTCGTGGGCAGATATAATGAGCTGCAAATCTGAGGTGGTCGAGTTTAACAGTTTCTCGAGAATCGGTTCAGTACTATGAAGAATCTGTGGCGGGGTGATAAGCAAACACATTTTAGAGTTTTTCTCCGCGAGCAGCAGCACATAAAAAGAAGAAAACATAAAGGCTGCTGTAAAATTGGTTGACACTTGCCCGAGTCATCAAATGACTGTGTAGAGTGTTGACAAAGTAGAGGAGCTTGACGCGAAACAGTTGAATCGAATTCAAAATCTCTTTAGTGCCAATTTCATGCTGTTTGGTACTGAAGGAGTGCCGCCTCCAATTCAAAGCCGGTGGCAACAATTCTGTAAATGCAGAGGCAACGTCAGGTTTTGACAAAATGAAAATAAAATTATATTCGGCCGACATGACATGAAATCGCAAATTGATTAAAATATTTACCATGAAACCGTAGTTCATCCAAGCAATATTTGGCTTGTTTTATTTGCAGCAGAAACGCAAAAATCTTGGAATAACGATCTCGGC
Source organism: Mycogona germanica (assembly GCA_034698785.1). Taxonomy (NCBI): domain Eukaryota; kingdom Metazoa; phylum Arthropoda; class Diplopoda; order Chordeumatida; family Chordeumatidae; genus Mycogona; species Mycogona germanica. The sequence continues at coordinate 3,057 of JAQGBY010007392.1, read as the reverse complement.
AAGCCGTATTTATAATGATGTCCAAGGGCCACGCAATCTAGAAAAATACATTTTTCAAAAAGAATTAGTAATTCGAGATCTAAAATTTTTCGCATCTTTAATCCGTAATCTTTAAATTTTTATAAAAATCACTTGCATTATACACAAAGACAATCTGTCTATAGGAATCGATCTTGTTGACAACTTGATGCCCTCCCATTGAGTCGTCAACACGGACAGTTAACCTGTAAAGATAGTCAAACTTAATTTTTCAGGCACTCCAACAAATGCGAATGAAATGGTAAAATTAAAAAAGTTTAATACAACTACTTTCTTTTAAAGAACGCAAGTCTTACTTGGAAACATCTTCCGGACAATAACTCAACAGGGCATCCTCTAGAATAATATTGATGTTCATCTCGTCTTGGACACTCAAGCTGCCCGGGGAAATCTGGCGGCGTTAATTAGCGAATAATTAGTTACACAGCTGACATTAAAAATTCGAATTCAAAGATGAACACTCGCCTTTTCAAAAACTTGCGAATAAAAATGGAATAGAACATCTCCTTTCTCCATCAAAAAATATTTCTAAAAAGAAAATTGCAAAGGGCGTTATCATTGTTTGTCTTGGTCATCACTCAAATTTGTATTACTGGATAAAAAATGTAAGAACGTCCAGCACTTACTCTCATTGCCAGGAGACAATCTTGTAGATGGTATTCCGTTTTGAAGATATCTATTAGCTTTTGACAGACGTATTCGTATTTTTCTTGGATATTTGGGGTGATGGCAGAATTAATGGCATCAGTTATAATTCGTACTCGTGACACGTTAACAATATCGATCAACCTTGAATGAGACGATCGGATTAAACATTTCTATAAATAACCAGTTTTCCCTTAAGATAAAGTGTCGAGTAGCATATTTTCTATTGATATTCACTAGGTGACAGATAAAAAACTTAACTGTTTCAGATCGTATTCTTCAGTGGCGGTGCTGCTGCGAGACTCGACATGTTCTGTCAAGCCCTCCACAAATTGCTCCAGCATTAGCTTGGTCATGATCGGATCATAAACGTCTTGACTTTCCAAGATCTTTTTCATATCGCGCCGAGAGTTGTCCAACGTCAAATCAGATTCGCTCTCAGATTGCATAGATGAATAGGATTCTTCCGCGTTGTCGGAAATCAGATTGACACAATTATGAGATCCGACATTCAGAAGCCACGTGAGCCGATTGGCAAATGTTTTGTACAAGGTACTGGAGGATCCTGGGAAATTGAAGATATGGAAGTACATCTCAATTTAGTCAGGGAGAGAGAAATCACCTAAGTATTATAGTCAGGACAGACACCAATATTTGAATATAAGAATCTCATCCTGAATGACCTTGAACCATATGCTGAGTAACCTGCTGCAGTTTTCCCAAACAATGAAGCAATTCCATTGATTTTCCAATCAAGATTATCGTCTTGAGCACGGGCCTCAAGAACAGGACCATCACATCTTTTCCAGAGTGATGTCGTCGTATCACGATAGAGGTATCCCAGAATTTCTCGTCTAAAGAAGTAACTTGTTTGTTTCTTGAAGAATAAAAACAGGCACGAGAAAACATTTCAGGTTATAAGAGAAACTAGGATGTGCAAAACCTGGAAAAACAAGGTACGTGGATTAAATTCACGGGTATGACCATTTGGCAGAACAATTCCTCGTGATAGTAAAATTTGGAGGACTACTTCCCTCTGCCAAATGGTCACACCAGTGGGTTTTCGATTCAATTAGCAATTCTAGTCACGAAAGATGATGAACAGGAAAAATGACATGTACAGTTATGTTTAAAAATCTAAATTTTTCGTCCAGTAAATATCTTAATACCTCTCAACGACAAATTCGTGGCATGGGTCTACTAGTGATCCGACGGTCATCCACGTATCAATAATTTCCAGATATGGACGAATGGTTTTCAGGAACATGGCAGTTGCTATGGCCGCCTGGGTAAATAGGAGTAATAAGATACATAGGATATTACAATTTTTTTTTGTAACATCAGAGTCAACGAAAACTGGTAAATCAAGTTTAGCCAACTCAGTTGGGATGAGTTTTTCGAGCTTTAAATTCCTTGCTTGCCTTATTTTGGACGGCCTCCCCCGTCACACCAATCTGCTCAATCGCCAAATACAAGACATTCAACAAGTGCGAAGCTCGGAACCAGGATGGTTTGTCAGCGCCGACCGATTCAATACCGGCTTGATAAATGGCCAGTACAGTATCCAAACAGTCGAACCAGGGTTGCTCGAGTTGTTCAAGAACCATGGAAAACGTTAACGTTTCCTCTAGAAAATATACGAAATATAAAGCCTTTTGGTAATTTAAAAAATGATCAAGGTATAAATTATGCTTGCTCAAGCATGAAAAACAGCCCGCACTAACCTTGTAAGACAAGAACTCTTTCCATGTCTTTCACACGCTCGGTGAAGAGGAGCAACCACTCGCACAGGGCCACCGCAAACGCATTGTAAGTTTGAATATGCGCGAAACGGGCTCCCTCTTGCTGAATCGTGTCCGAATCACTTGACATTTCAAATGTTGCTCCAGCCGTCTCCACAAACCCTCGCAATTTGAAAAGCGAAGTTCCTATCTTAGCCAGCGGTTGTAGCATGTTGCTTAGAGTATTCTAAAATTGTAAGTTTTGAGCATATACCTTTTCAAAAAGAAAACTAGCGGTATTTCAATTCCACAAAAATTAAAGAATATTTGCACCTGGCGTGTACCTTGGTCAAATGGCTAATGCTGATCTTTGGATTGACGCATAGAGCCCCATCCACTCCCATTTTAAATAAGAAAGTTTCCTTTCTGCCTTGTAACATCCTAGAAAATAAGAGTGGAAAATATTATTGCTCACGATAGCATTTTTTAAAACCTACCTTTATGAGCAAATTAAAAATTACTGTATATTTTTCACGCCAGTAAATTTTCGCACAAACTGATCGCATAAAAAGTATATTAAATCATTTTTCCACCCCACAAACCATTCGTGCGTCGCGTTTTTTTTTTTTTTTTTTTTTTTTTTTAATCAACT
>JAQGBY010007391.1:0-11807 GCA_034698785.1 Mycogona germanica | reverse complement strand
CGATCCAGCGCCTAAAGTATACGGACTTGCTCTATATTTACTCGTACATTGATAAAACAATCATACATTCCGTACATTATTGACAAATTCGTGGTAATGCGCATCGAACTTCGAATGCAAAATGTTAATTGCTTTATTATTAAGTTACATTCCGATTCATATGACGAGCAAATCCAGTAAGATTAATTAATAATAGCTAGTACAAATCAATATTTATGAAATTGAAAATTCCAAACGAGTCATTCGTGATTTGCGTATAACGTTTCAATTGAGCTGAAGCAAGAGACAAACCTCCCTCTCCTGCGTGTGCTTGCCTATAGGCGATTTACATTATGTGGCGCATAAATGTTTGGGTCGTGATGTGTTCATATTGTTTGAAACTATAGAGAAAATATATTGCTACTTGGCAGGCGATAAATTCGAAAAATCAAAAAGTACCACGGATTAACGATAACAGTTGATAACGATAACTATTGTGGAAAGATTTGATTAACGATATTGACGTATTGACGATATTGGCGCGCTTGTCTGGCGTTCTTTAAACTAAAAGATGGCGAGTAGTAATAGCGAAGTAGAACGATTAATAAAGTTATACGAAAGGCCATACTGGGGTAATTCTAACAGCTAATAGAAGAAATTGATTGCAAAAATTCGCCAAAGTTTTACAACTTGGCTTATTAATGTTTACGATGCCATTGATGGCCGAAAGTGAGCCGGCCAATTCCAACGCGTAAAACTAAATCGGTTAGATGCCCGCGAAATAAGAGACAATAACGGTCGAGAACGAGAACATCTACAGCCCTCACAACGAGTTGTATATAGATACATGTACATATATATATACAGAGGGTATCCATGTATATCTACACGCGGTGGTCAATGTTTCCCACATGTACAGAGTCACTCATGTGGAGTGAGGATTAATTGAAGCGGACGCCGTGTCGAGTAATGAGCTCGCTCCGACGCCGAGAGTGCTCCCCAGAGACGGCGGCCCCAGCGCCACGCTGATGCAATTGAAACCCCGGCCCATAACTTGCGAGAGACAAAAGCTTATTAGAACGCCTCGCTCAGGACCGGGGCTGCGTTAAACAACAACACACGTAGCACGAGCGCTTTACACACACGCGTTCGCGCGCGCGTTGCAATTAACCCCGAAACGCCAGAAATATTTCTTTTTGTGTACAGTGGTTTTGTCTAAAGTTGGAACGAACGAACGAACGAAAACGTTTGACTGGATGGAGATTACCCGGCTGACACCGCGGCACCACTTGAGCCAGAAGAGAGCCGACATGAGCAGGTCCGCAATTGACGATCTATGGGCGCCAGTTCTAAAATCAATTAAGGTTACTCCTCGAAGAATTCTAGCTTTAAAAACACGTTGCCACGGAAACCGCTGGATGATACTACTACCCGGGTTAATTATGCGACTCGTGACTCGCATCAGGGCGTATCGAGCCCGCTGGTGGCCATTAGGTGAACCAGGCCAACGTTTACAATTTTGAACTAGCCGCTGGTGAAGCGTTACCAGTGGCAACAATTAAGACATACACGAGCCACGCATTTGTTCAAGATCAGTGGACGATAGCTGATCCCTCCAAACAAGAATAAAAATCCCAATTTTAAACCAAATACAGAGTAGATCAGTCGTCAAGCAATCACACTGTAAAATGGAATACTATTTTACACCTAAATCGATCAAGATGCTGGGATTACCGAAGTTTCAATACACGGTTTCATTCATAATTATCCGGTATAAGATCCCTCCATCAGCTAAGAGTGGCCAGCTAAGGTGGTTCCAAGAATATTGAAATGAGAAGTTATTCCAAGAATATTCAGTGTTGACAAAGTTGCAAGAAAATTGGTCGCCTGAAATGTCAGTGTTTCCAATCTTCATTTCCCTGCCTTTTCAACATTACGAAACTGCATAACCTTCTGTAGTAGAATCCCTCGAGATGTTCCATAATTGGAACCACTATAGGCGTATGAATACCAAATCAGTTAGTAATTGTGCGTGAGGGCCTAACTTGCATGCAATCCCATTTCAGCTAATGCCCATTTTTTTATTTATTCTGTTGCATAGACAGAGCGAGTGTTTCTTTTGAACTAAACTTACATGTCCAAGTCACTTTGTACAACATAAGAAAAATACTTCCAAAGAATACATCATGGCAGTAAAAAACCAGGTTTGCATACATTTGGAGGCTATATTAGTTTAATGTTCACGAGTGCATATCAAATTTGTCAAAACACGTTGAACACGCCATTAGCATGAGTCTTGCATTGATTTTTCGATAGTGGGGCTTTATTCATTCGAAATACACGGAAATTCGATTCAGGGCGCGGGCTCTCGATAGTTTCGATCCCGGGGTGCTTGTAAAAATGTGTCCCTCGCATAGTGCCTAAGCACCAAGAGGGGTACAGAAACGCCTGTAGTGCAGCGACTACAGTGATAGAAAATAAAAAATAGAAATATGGACATCACTTTATTAGCTTGCGGCACAATGTGATAATCGATGAAGAGCACACCTTCTGAATTGTTATTGAATGTGCAGTACCTTTGGCTCTGTGCAATATGTGGTTGGCACAGATTGTACTTGTTCTTAATGTATATAGTTTCTGTCGTCGCATTAAAAATAAGTTTAGGAATAACCTCGGGGTTGTTGATGAGCATGGCCTCTCACAATAGTGCGGAAACCGGCACAGAGAAATCTTGTAAAAAAGAAACGATAGGAAACGATCAATCTCCTGCCGTTACAACCAACAAGAACAACAAAGTGTTTGCTAGACAAAAAAAAAAGAAAAAAATTGAACGGGAGCGAGACATTCAACCAACGGTTCAACATTTGGGGAAAGTCGCCATATAGATTTGTGTTTATGGAGTGTATAGCTTTCTGCATTCAAACAGACAAACGGCAAAAGTTTGCCAACCATAAATCACCTTTTGAACGCGGGGGGCTTTGTTGAAATACTAGATTGTATCCGGTCTGCACGCACTAGGAATGGGAATTAAGATACACGAAAAACAATGCGGCGAAAAGGTACATTCGTTTTTTTTTACCCCATGTCTAAACAGATTATTCTTCACCTGTCAGCCGCTTGGTCACTATTATTCATTCAATTCGAAAGCTAAAGAAATGTCGTTTCTAACCTCACGTTTCCATACGCAAATTGTTAGTCTCACAACGTGAGAAAATGTTAGATTTAAACTCAACATACTATTTACTATGTGCTAACTGGACCAAATCCTCAAATATGAGAGCAAATATGAGGTAAAATTGAAAGTATTTCTTATATTATGTGTCTTATTCTATGTGTTTTATTTTAATTGACTCAATTTTATAAACATTTAAATATAAATTTACCAATGAAAATTATTAAATAAGTTTGTAATTCCAATATTTGCCATAAAAATGGAAAATATTTTTTGACTATTAATTGCTTTGTTTCTATTTTAATAAACCACATCAATTATCACGTTTCATTGAAAATTAATTTGCATCTTGCATTACATTTAGTACTAAAAAGCGCAGTTGTATTTGAGACCAACTACACTTTCTGCGTTGTTGAGCTTGATATTGTTCCAATAGGACACAAGTTGGTGGAAGAACTCCATTTTAGAATTGAAAATTAATCGCATATGCAACCGAGCCAACTTAAGAAGTCGACAAAGACATTGAACCCAGTTACATTTTTATACTTGAATAATAGCTCTAAAGTTTTTCACTTTCATTTCATTTCCCAAAGTGCTACGCCAGCGATGGGGTGCCACCATAAGCATTATTTTTTTAGGTGGGGGATGCATCTGAATGGCGCAGTCAAATTTTTTGTCCCGTCTTTTTAAACAACCACATATGAGTGTGCAGTCACGATATAAACGAGAAAAGAAAAAGAAAACGAAACTTTTATGCCTAAATTTAGGACTCTCGGGCACATGTAAAATTGTTTACTGGCCCATGATATTCTTATCCTCTGAAGGCGTTACGAAGTACCAAACTACCCTGACAGGGCCATAGACTGATTTACACGAAACGCACAACGGGCCCTCGCGCACAAAATCCTGGGCCGTGCAAGAGAAATACCGTCGGCTTTTTGGTGCGGGGGGTAATTTATGTCTCTATAGTTTGGGTGTAACGCCGCCCGCCTTTATATGCAGTCAGTCTTTTTGTTATGCCTCGATTTTTTTTCTTTTTTTTTGCAACGGTGGCAACCCCATTCTCGAGGTAATGTCGAAGGCCATTACATTGCATGGCGCGAAGTGCGCTCGTTTAGCTATTGTACAGTGTCGAAGTATGAAAAGCGGGGTGAAGAAAAACTAATTGAACCCCAGACTGTAAATAAAAGTTATTATTAGATGCATCCAAAGTGTGCGCGGCTCAAACGCAGTGTAGGCAAATTTATCGTAAATAGGTTCTCAGAAAAGAAAACTAATATATCTATCCTACAACCGATGAATTATGAAAGGTCGTTACAGAGTAATGGCCTATGATGCTGCCCCTTGTGAAGTGTTCCCACCATCAAGCATGGCAAGTGGCAACGCAATTACTCCCTGAGACCTACGTATAAACTGTCCAATTTTTCTTAAGGGATTAAACGAAAGTAGTCTACATAAAAATGTTCCCGAAACGATTGTCTTGGAACTTCGCTACCTTTACACAATTTCAGTTCAACGTTTGATAAACTCTTGTAATCAGAGTGTGATAATATAATGTGTAGTTCAATATCTCATTGTAAGAAGGAAAGACCTTTGTTTCTATTTACGCGTGCGTTGAGAGCTCGCATTCGGCCTACACGAATGTTCAATCGGGAATCTGAGAAGGCCACGGCAGTACAGACTCTGCCGTGGCAAATATAAAATTCTTTGTTTCCCATTGATTATGTTTTTTTGTCGGCATATCCAGAAAACAACAGCCATCCATTTTAATTATTAAACAGATTCAGTGAACATTTTGCGATCCCTAAAACGCCTAGCCGTCTGCCTCTGACTATTTATTTTCAGGAATCAGCGCTAAACAATTCAGAAGAATACCCGCGGGTCTCATCAAACCCTATCCGCCTTTGCGTTCAGCTGTTTCAAACAGGTTTGTTCAGGCGTATCATCAAGTAACCTTATCAAAAGGACTAAATTAGAGAGCAGCACCAACAAAGGAACGCCACATAAAGAAGGCAACGAATCAAGTCTCGGTACTTGATTCGCCGGAGACCTGCCGCCAAACCGAATCACTGTAGCCATTTCATGTCCTGTTCATTGCAGTTATAGAAGATAAGCGTTAGTTTAATTTATCGATTCGTCGAATCGATGTTATAGTCCATAAATATCGTAATCTTTCAGGCCAACCCAACTAGTTGTTGCGTTGGCATTCTCATGTCAGTTACACACAAGTTACAAGTGTAGAACTCTACGTATTGTTCGACTCACCGAAGTCATTCAACTTACGTATCGACTCAGAGCCTCCAGATGATAATTATGTCATCTTCTAAAATTATAATAGAGTGGCAACTTAGTAAACTGCAAGCAAGTGCAGATCGGATGACTCGAAAGAAATTAGGTTCACTTCCGTTTAGCCTGATTCCACATGCGTCTTCTGAATCATGATCATTATTACGAACGGCGACTGACGATTGGTTTCTGGGTCTCAGGAGCACATATACATTATATAGACGAGCAACATGGTATATAGTCCTTGAATCTTGAAGTGCGCGCGAAACATTCGGCAAGTGCCTGGAAAATGTCGATCTCGAAACGAGTTAACATTGCGCTCAACCGACTTCAAATATCCCTCGAACCGTCATACACACGAGTATGGAACATTGCTCTAATATCATAAGCTTGCACCAAACAGCTTGTCCTTTTCCCCCACCACATATAGGCGAGACTCTTGAGCTATTATCTACTCAATCGCCAACATCTGTCACATGCAGAAAAAGCAATAAGTAAGGCGGAAATATCTTGCTTGTGACGGCTGCCACCATCGACAACCTTAATTTGCAGTTGCCCACAATGGAGCTTGTCGGCCTCGACTACTTTCGCAACAAATTGACAAGTGTTTTGGATTTTACTCTTTCCGAAAATTCGCTGTACAAGTGGGGCTGTATCTTTTCCTTCAAATGCGGTCAGCTGCGCCTTTCCTGGCAAAATTTCTGACTGCGTCTTTGCAGCTTGAAAATAAAATACTTTCAAGTGTATTATAAACAATTTTATTAATTTCATTTATTCAACAGAGTGTAAAGACACTTATTTTTAGAATATTTGGTTATTATTAAAAATAAAATATAATGTAAAAATTATTCCCAATTATTAGTGCCGGATTTCATTTTCTGTTTATATGAAATAAGTCTGGACAACAACTCTCCATGTAAGTGTACCGACACTGTATATTCGTTTCCTTATCAAATCCAATGGAAATTTATGTTTCAAATTATTTTATTTTTATTTTAATTCACTGAAGTGCGGACATAACAGGAATATTCTGTACCCCTCTTAGTGCTTAGGCACTATGTGAGAGGCACATTTTCACCAGTACCCCGAGCCAACGCCCGCGCCGGGAATCGAACCCGGGACCGCCGAACCACAGTCCGTCGCTTAACCAACTGCGCTACGACGGGTCGTACTTAAATTGTACTTAATTATGGAAAACCTAATTCCAATTAGCTGAATTGAAAAATATATATATACCTTTATTTATACAATAGTTATATGCAAAATACAAGTAGCTTGTTATAATATAATTGACAATTTGTAAAAAAAATTCTAGTTTTCAGAATTTAATATCTTGACTGCATCCAAGTAAAAATATTTACCGAATTACTTATTCACGATTTCAAGCTGATATTAAAACGACCAGTGCACTATAATCAGTTCGCTTCCGAAACACATTGTCCTTTATTAAGGGCTTAAGATGTACCGAGCACAGTTTAATTAAAAAAATAAAAAATGGTTTACAAGGTTGTACAGAATGTTATGAGTACATAAGGAACAACTTCCGCTTGAGAGACACGCGTCCAGAAAAGAAGTAACCGGTACGATACCGCAATTTTAGGAAACCTCGCACACAAAAAACTTCGTAATCTTCATTCCTCTACATTTTCAGTAGTGAAAATAAAATAATGCCAATGCCGATGTCGACGGACCCAGGCATACGGTGCTTTTAAGCTATATACCGTTGCGCATGTATTTTCGTGTATACTCAAAAACAGCAAACGATTTATGTGGGTATGACAAGACGGGCGATGACTAGTGAACCGAACGGTCATTACAGAGAGAGAGTATAAGATAGCTATAGAAAAGCGGGAGGGAGGAGCCGGATAAAGAACAGGCCTCGCATAAACCAATAACGATAATTTGACTAATGCCTATCGTTTATCAATGGAGCACGCCTCATTACATTAACGCATGACCCGACAAAAATTATTGTCGTCGTTTTATGGGCGGAAGGTGCGGGCCGAAAAGATGCGCATTAACGGGATGGGATGGTTGGGAGAAGAGGGGGAGGACTGGGAGAGAGAGGCGCTGTGAGCTTCGTGGAAACGATGTCGATGGCGCGTTCCACATCTCGCCCGTCCTCCTATTCCCAACCTATATCCTCCAGAGACCGACTGCGGCCAATCACGAGTGTCCCATGACGCTGACGACCGAACCGTTAAGGCAGGCCCGCAGTGGCTAATTCACTACTTTTATGTCGATGGTCTTGGGGCATTAAATTTTGATTAATGCACGACCGTGTTTACGAACACGGACGTAATGATGCGTGAACAAACTGAAAAGTTTGGTAAATGCTGTTCAGGGTGTATTCACCCATAGTGTTTTAGTAACCGTTTTTTACCTATATAAAAAATTCGCTTTTACCTAATTTTAAAAATGTATCCTCGAAACTCAATCCGTAAAATGTTATATTGATTCGCAAGCATCATGTCATTAGATCGTTAGTAAGACCATCAATTATTTTAAGGTTTATTTCTACACTAAGATGCAACTTAGTTTAATATATCGTTAACTATATCATAGTAGAATACAGGCAGCACCTTAAAAACTAACTATGTACCGCAGAAAACAAATATATAAGAGATATTCTTATATCTCATATATAAGACAAGATTCAACTTATCGACATTTTTTCACTAAAAGAATAATTTAATTATTTTCAGTCGACATAACGACGAAATTATTATTTGCAATATTGCATGTCAATATTGCAAATAATTAAATAAGATCCAACAGAAATAGCAAAGATCCACATTTAAAAAATTAAAATCTAAATTTTAACTTTAATCAATATTATGAGCAAGTTGTTCTTTGTACAAGAAATTCAGAAAATTTCGTATAATGCCATATCCTAAATAATAATAAACTTGTAGTTAGGTGTCATGTTGACAAGATCACTATTCTTGAATTATTCTCCAAAACAACTTGTCAAACATACTGAGCTTAACCTTTTAATGCTTACAACATTTTAAAAAAGAACATTTTATATTTTTTCATTCTTTGTCATAGTGTGGGTCAGGTCAAGTGGTCTTGGTTCGGGGGGTCTCGTGAGGCCATGTACGCAGTCATAAAAATCGCGCGCAATGCGGCGTCATCTAGGAACGACAGCAGTTATAAACGCTTAATGAGCGTAATGAACTTTTGTTAGGTATATGTTAATTTCTTATACCCCGTGACAGCATGTGCTGATATAGCGGAGAGAACCAGACAGCGCAGCACCGTGCCTTATTCATCTCGGGGACGACCAAATAACTCACACTCGACAAGGATGGAGGGATGGCGGAGCGGGGGGCGGGGTGCTCGACTGCCTCCATAGATTGCAAGACCATTCTGAAGAAGCGTAGATAAAAAAGCTGAGCCGCCGAGTTGCACCGTACAGACAAACGCGCCCAACGTCAGTTATTAGGCGAGTAACGGTGAAATCGCTATTGCGCTCATCAAAACGAGTCTATCGCCATCACAAAACGTATGCAGTAGTGCTTCTTATGCGTCGCAATCTAAAAACAGGCATGATTAGCCATATATATAGTGCATAAAAAAAAAACTCTGCGACGGTTTTGGGTTTTGACGCATCGGGTCATTAGGACCACATAAGTTTCAGGCTTTTGGTTCATCTTTACTCATCAACATTTATGCAATTTAATTTCACTAACATGCAATTGCTTTCAAAACGAATACATCAGATAGTCAATAATATTTCATGATTACACTATTTTATTTTCGTGATACTCCAATAAATGAATGACTTTTGCGTACTTCGTATTAAATTGCAAAGAAAAATTGCATCCGACGTTGTAGGTTTACAAAACAACAAACACATATTAAATATATTTTCCTTTGATGACTACTACATTTTATTGCGAATACAGAGACATGTAAAGCCCTTAAAACGAAAAAGTGAAAAATAATGCGAATGATGACGAAGTTTAGCGTGATCAGTCGTCGAATTTCGTACAAGTATCATTTCTTTCGTCACTGCATCTTTCGGATTATGTCGCTAAACTACCTAGCATCGTGCTTTTTCTTTTTTATGCTAATTAATGAATATTCGAAATTAACTAGATAACTTGGTGAGATAACATGAAAGTAATCCATTATTATTATCGTAACCAAAACGTCAGATTATGACTTGTGAAGGGTGAAATGAATTTCTATAGAATCACAGCATAAATTATTCCAGTTCAACAGAAGTTCACTGCAAAACAAATAATGACTAACGTATACAACTTGGTTAAAATATTGTTTTAAAAATAAATAAAATAAAAATTGCAAACCATAAGGTTCTTTCAAACAGCGCTATGATTAAAATGCAATAGAATTTGAATAGACATACTTAAACTGTATCTTTTACAGAAGAATGTATAGAATGAATTACAAAATGCAAAATTATGGAAGTTGTAGACAATACGATTATAACTGTATTACATCATCATTGCATACTTAACATTCGAACAATAATTTAAAAAAGTTAATTTACTATTAATTTTTATTTTTTAATTAGTTCCTAAATAACTGAATCAAAAAAACATTTAAAGGAGCAGTCACATTCATATTTCCACATAAGAACTTGGATCGAACTTGTAAACTTCGAAGAAGGTGATATCGTGGAAAGAAAAATAATGTGTGGCAATATTACTTTTATTTAATGAAAAACTTTCAGCTGACTAACGTTTCCGACGTGCTTGGCAAAAAGTGATCCCTTCAAAGAACTCATTTAAAAGGTATGACTTTTATACTCACTCATTACAGAAGCAGCGAGCAGCAGCACATAAAGTCCTCGAGTCCAGCACCACCACCACCATCCGCCGAGTGAGTAACGACCGGTCATGAACTCCAAATGTTCGATCCACGTCCTGGGATCGGAATTCGGCTGGCGACTCATTCTCAAAACTGTTAGTAGTAGTAGTAGTGAAACAGGAGATATAGAACGAGGCGAGCTATATAACGAGTGCACGCGACCGTCTACGACTCAACCGGAAATGTCGGCGCATCGGACGCGGCATTCGAGTTTGCCGTGGTGGGTGTGTGCACGCTCGCACACACACAAGCTGCACTAGTAACGAGTCTCGTTACCCACTATACTGATTGGCTAGACCGGGGAGCGCGAAACGTGCGTTTCCTCTTTCCAAGTCGATGCGACGCGTCACGCACCTCATGTCATCGGACCGGTGGACTAGTTGACAGCACGCTGACAAGACTTGACGATCGAGCGCAGTCATCGTATCTCAACCCCCCACCCCCCTCCGTCGTCGTCGTCGAGTTGAAGTAATGATAGAGTCGATGTCAGATTGAGGCTGATTTAACCCGACAAAACTGAGGACCGGTTTCCGGGGATTAGTGAGACGAGCGACTTGTAGGTTGTCACTTCTCTCCTGATGAGGATGACAGCGGCGAAATGAATCAATAACGACGGAATGGGATTGGTTAATTTGTCCACGACGCGTGATTTGAGTTTTTGGGCCACAACACGATATGGGATGTTGATGATGGGGAGGTTGTTTTTGGGAGATGAGGAAAAGTTTGTTCGCCGGGAGTCAGTCAGGTGAGAAGGCGCACACCGTTAGGACGAGGCGTTTGAGGAATGACCGTGGCGGCGCGTTTTTCAAAGTCTGGCGAGGCCGACGCCAGCCCCGCACGCGCGTTGCTGGTCTTCAACGTGTAACGCACATGGCGATGCACGAAAGATACGGAGGTGGTGAAAAACTGGCGATGTCGAAAAGCGCGAGAGAGACTTTCGCATCCGTTGGCCACGACCGACTTCTCTCGAAAGAGCCCGGGTGTAGAGTAAGATACCACCGTTCATCAGCATTGTGCGCGTGTACCGGTCGTGTGCGTGTCTACAGGGTGCCGTGTAAAGTGCAACTGTCACATTTTATCTGGCACGCGACACAATATTTTGTCGTAGTTCGAAAAAAGAAAAATATTACTCGAATCTGTTTGCATGTATAGACAAGCACGATTAGACAAATTTAAAGTTCCAATCAGATTCGAAATTTCAGTTACAAATATAGCGAAAGAGGATAAAATAGTTTTACTTATAAACGACGATATCGAAAGTCGTCTAAATTAATGTAAATCTAGAAAATGTTATCAATATTCTAGTTTGAAAATTATCTACTTTGAGAAACATCAACCAATATATTATAATCCTGAATATCTTTTAATTTTATTTTATTCTTTAATATCTCCCAACTGGCGTTTACTTGGCGTTACTAGTTGAGTATAATTTAAGCTGTAAATAGTTCCGTACATTTGTAATCGAGTGTAAGTGTAGAAATTCCTTTGGTGTGTGTGCTGCTGCACACAGACCAAGATGGCGTCCAGGGAA